>JAGFNQ010003029.1:44521-144343 GCA_024364735.1 Boesenbergia rotunda | reverse complement strand
AAAGCCCAACACCTATGGCTATAAAATCCCAAAATCACCTATGGGAACCCTAGCACCTGAGGGGTGTCAACTATCCGCATATAACTCTAGCTGAGCATGGGACAATAGAAAATGTGACCGACGACCCATCTTAACTATAAGAGAGTCAATATTCGTCAACATGCAACAATGCAACATGGTATATAATACCAATGTACCTAACCTTAATCAGGTCAACCATCACGTAATCAATACGAAACACATGTATCAAATCAATACCATAATAAATAAATATCACCTAATCTACTGAGTAGAGTATATCTAATATCAACCATATCTTAGAGAGATTACATGATAGTTCTAAAGTACTCGCATACAAGCAGTACTCTTTAGATCATAACATAATAAACAAGACTGTATAGATGAAATCCTTGATTAACTCAAAGGTCAAGCAAAGAAAGCGTCAAGCAAGAAAGACAAGTAAAATGGAGTTAAGGTAAACAACTTACTCAGTAAAATAAAATAAAACTATGCGTTTAAGATAAAAAGAACTATAGAACCAAAGGAGAAGTAACTGCCTCGTAAATGAAGTCTACGTATCGAAGAAAATCTTCCACGATCAACAGTGCGAGTCTAAAAGTCAAAGTCCTATATCAAAGACAAAGTTTAGCTATCATACAAATAATATTTAGCTAAACTAAATACAAGCCATATTAGAATTAATCTTAATTACAATATCTGTTTAATTAAATATTAAACAATGATTGGTTCCTTGTAAACCCATTAACGAGATTAGGTCATTAAGTTAAATCTCAAAGCCCATATGTGGTTTATAACTAAACTAAATTTCAATCCTTGAGTTGAAGCAACATGCTCTTGGTCCTATCTACTGACCAAACATACATATTATACACTAAATCATACTCTACAACCCAAGGATTATCACACGACATAATTGAGATAGAAATCAGTGAACTCCTAAAAATAGAGCCATGCTCATAAGCAGCTCATGGCAAGAGGTCTCTCCATCTGATAACAACTTAAAATTCCAATCAAAAGAGAGCTCACATCATGGAGGGACCAAAAGAATAACCCTACACCCAATCCAAAATCCCAACAGATCTCCATAGAGGTAAGCAACAGAAATACAAAGAAACAACCAACGACACAAAATAGGACCATTCCACATACAAATCAAATCTGAAACTTACCACATAACATCACATACCCAAGCTCATGCAGATCACCTCTATCTCAACTCAAAAACTCAAACCAAAATTCCCAAGTAGACAACCCTAATGAAACAAAATATGTCA
The DNA here is from genome assembly GCA_024364735.1 of Boesenbergia rotunda. Lineage (NCBI taxonomy): Eukaryota > Viridiplantae > Streptophyta > Magnoliopsida > Zingiberales > Zingiberaceae > Boesenbergia > Boesenbergia rotunda. The sequence continues at coordinate 143,048 of JAGFNQ010003029.1, read as the reverse complement.
CAACAGCAACATCATAGCCTCAACCGAATAGTAGCAACAGAATCAATTCCCACACATGATCGCTATTCAAAAATGATAATCCAAATCAGAAACTAGTTCCACTATACTGATCTAAATCAAAGTATCTTCAATTCATCCAAGATCAAACAACACAAACAATCCTTACCTAAAAACCCACGCACATAGATTTCCTCTACCCCCTTCTTTTTCGATTTGATGAAACCCAACCACCACAGCTAACCTCAGATGAAGTTCCTCCTCTCTAATAAGCCCCCAATACAGATCGACGTAAGGAAGAGATGAATTACAACCAGAGATTGATTAGGGATCAGCATGAGGCAACCATTGCTTGTGGCAATCGGTAGAAAACACAACCACGAAAAGGCAATTGGGGAAAGGAAAGACAAAACAACCACAACACTAAGCCCTTACTGTTAGGATGTATACTAAAAGTCTTGCCTTTTTGTATGAACATCTACATTCTGAAAAAGAACACAAGATCACTGTTTGCACGTTTATATTAGTATGTGTATATTGTCTAATACTTTACACTGTATTTTTTTTTTGATTTACAAGGGGTATCCAGGCTTGCGCCCGACTAATCCGCTTGGCTGACCGGACCTGTCCCATAGCCTTCAACGAGAGTCCCCACCGTTCAATGAGGGTAAATCGCGAAACAGAGATACATGACGACTTCACCACTAATGATATCGATACCCGATGACCCGACCACGCAGCAGCCTGTGGCGATTTCTTCCGTCAGGATACTGCGTGCTTTACCAGGGAGGAATCAAACCTGGGAAGTGAGGGATCACACAAGTTAGCCATTACCAATCGCGTCATGCCCGCGGGGGCCTAATACTTTATATTGTAGATAACATGGTGTGTGGTGTCGCACAGAAGATTATGTTATCAGTCCCTTGTAAAGTATAAGTAGAGGCTCACAACCGAGATGGATTTGGACAAACCATCGGGATGGTTGTAGTGTAATTTAGCGTTGGTTTGTCTTGACCATAGAATTACACTAGTGCACTTTGAGTGCATTGAGCAGGACCGAAATAGAGGTGATTCAACTTATACTGACTATATAATTGAATCGGACCTCAAATATTATGGAGTACATGCTCTTAATCCCGATATAATAACGGACACATGTACTTAATAGTTATTTCTTTAATTTATCAATGGCGAGATTTATTCTGTTAAATCGATAGGTCGGTAAGTTGGGAAATAATATTATTTACATGGTGTGCCATTGATTATAGATGGAAACCGTGTCCTGATGAGTCGGGTTGATGATGCCCCCTTGATGAGCTCATAAGGTTCATCATGTTAAATCTTGCAGGTGGACTTAGTCCGACATGATGGTAAGGATGAGTGGTACTAATCAAGGAGTTATATGTTGATTAATTAAAATTGTCAGTAATTTAAATTAATCAACGGATATTCGATATCTTAAACACGGAGAGATATATACTCATAATAGGTGGAGCCCATATTTAAATATGGGGGTTGGTGAGGTAGTACAATGAAAGCCCTTTAGTGGAATGGATCGGGCCTTGATCCATTAGGTGGCCAAGACCTAACTCCTCCTCATGATCTCTATTGTAGCCCTATAAATACCCCATGGTGTCATGAAACCAAGGATCCCAACACATAGAAAACCCTAGGCCTCTCTCTCTTTTCTCTCATCTCTTCTCTCTCCTAGGGTAAGGTGGCGTCGGTGCTTGGGGAAGGAGGAAGAGGAGATTTGGTGATTGCTTTCTCCTTCGCCTTTCATCCTTTCTTCTTCTCTTTAGGCGTGCACCAACCTAGAGCATAGGGGAGTGGTCGGAGGCAAAGAAAACAAGGTGGTTTTCCTTCTTGATTGGCGTTGGCGGTGAAGAGGAGGAAGGGGTGATCGGCGGCTAGGGCTTGGTGGAGGGAGGGATGTTTTATCATCTTCTTCCTCTATTCTTCCTTCTCCTTAGTCGGCGCAGCTTTGAGGCTTGGAGGTTGGCCGGCAGCGTAAGGAGTAGGTGGCAATTGGCGATCTAGCTCATCCATTGGTGGCTGGCGGGTGCAAGTTGAAGAAGAAGAAAACATCTTCTTCTCCCTAGGGTTTCGGCCAAGCTAGGGAGGAGAAGAATGTGCCTTGGTGACTATGGTTCTTGGTAGATCATCGCCCACACGACGTCCAAGAGGGGAGGGTCATACAATAGAAGATCGCGAGGTAAAAGGAAAGATATAACCTTCTCTTTGGCTCCTTGTTTTCTATCATTTCATGTGGCATGATTAATTATCTTTATTGTTAATTATTTGTTAATTAATTAAGAGAATTAATTATTTTGGACCCTGATGATAAACATAAAAACCGACGATCTGCTCGTCGTCTATTCCTCGGCTAATCGGTTAGACGAGATTGATCACTAGAACAATTTGGTTGTTCAAGCGATCACTCGAATCAGTTAGCACGATGATGAGACGGTCGTTTGGGAAATATGTCTTCATTTGGATTAAAAATTTTAATCCATGGACATGGAGATGTTTTCCATGAGCGACCCGGCATTCGCTTAGGAAACCCGCAACCATCAATTGGTATCAGAGCTAAAGTTTCCGATTTTGTGTGTTTAGGATTCGATTACATTTTGCACTTTATCATGTATTTTATTTTGTCGGATAATGGTAGGTTGTGCGTAGGCTAACTCTTTGGTTACAGGCACGAGATTCCAACTATTATGGCTAAAATAATGTTTGTATGTGATTGGTTGTGCATGGTTGTAAATTTATTTGAATCCTCGGGGTTGACGAGGCTAAATTTGTATTTAATTTTTGTAATTAAATATGACACCTGTTTAGCTGCGTTTTTTATTTACTTTCGATCTAGACTTGATGTACACTCCTTTATGGAGTATAGGATCGATGGATATAAATAGATAGCATTTATCTCAGCTCGGAGATCCTTCAATGGTGGCTTGCGCATGTGTAGGAAGGAGCGGACGAGGTGGTGACACAACTGGAGGCACATTGAAGACTAAAGCCATGATAGTTGAAAAAATTTAGAATTTTTCTTGTTTATTGCTTTTAGTTTATGTGTTTGTCATGCATGCATGAAAATTCCTCATTATAAATAACTAAGTGGGAGAGGGACCCTAAGGGTCCCGTGACCTCCATTACTAATTTGACAAGTGATGCGAATAAGCTTGCGCGTCGGCTTTAAGTGCCTTCCTCCCCATCGGATGAGCTTATTCTACGGATCACTGGGTTAGACATGATTAAAGAAAATTATTTAGGAGCGTGTGATTTTCCCCATCGGACGACACATAATCCGAGATAATTTTCTTAGTATCGTGTAATGGTAAACACTTAGATGCAAATAATAGTATCCTCCCCATCGGAGTCACTGCTATTATTTGTAGGCCCGAAGAGGACTAACTATTAATTTTATTTGTCAAAAAGTTAGGTTGACAAAATAATAAAATTAATGGAAAAAATCTCCTCTTACAAATGTAGAATTCGTATACATCCACACTATCGTGGCATGCGAAATTCTCGGTATTTTGAGGTGTTGGTTGATTTTAAAATGTATTGTTTGAGGAATCAATATTTTTTGAAATCTAAATAGTGTGATCGTTGTGATTCTCAGGATATTTTCAAAATGACCTTTAACCCACTAGCTGTGATACTTAAAGAAAATAAATTTACGGGCCCTAATTACATTGACTGGAAATGGAACCTAAACATTGTCCTAACTGATGAGGAGTACAAGTTTGTACTGTTCGAGTTCTGTCCGGAAAAACTTAGCGAGAATTCTGATGAAGAGGAGAAGGAACGTTATAAGAAGTGGATCAAAGCAGATGAGATGGTGCGGTGTTACATATTGGCATCTATGTCAAATGTATTGCAACATCAGCATCAGGTTTTTTCCACTGCTTTTGACATGATGTTCAATCTCAAAGAACTCTTTGAACATCAGAATCGGATCGCTAGGCAGGAAGCAATGAGGAACTTGATGACAACTACCATGGTCTAAGGGACACCCGTGAGGGATCATGTCCTTAAGATGATGGCCTATCTCAATGTGATGGAAGTCCTTGGAGCGGAGATCGATGGGGAAACCCAGGTCGATATCATTCTCCAATCTCTGCCTAGGAGTTTTGAGCATCGCCTGAACTACAATATGAACAAACTTACATATTTGTTGGCAGAACTTCTGACAGAACTCCAGGCGACAGAGGGGCTTTTTCGTCAGAGTGCTCATGCTTTGGTTGCTCAAAGGGTTTCTACTTCTATGCCGAAAGGCAAGAAGAAGAAGAAACAAGATGGGGCAAGAAGGTGGCAGGATCTCAGGGACCTCGGGTTGGCGTGAAGAAGCCGAAAGGCAAGTGCTTCATGTGCAAGCAGACTGGACACTGGAAGGCGGACTGTCCCCGTCGTCAAGATAAAGATATATCTTTTTCTTTATTGTTGAAACATGCTTAGCAGTGTTATCTACCGGTACCTGGTGTGTAGATACGGGAGCCATTGATCATGTCTGCAATTCTTTGCAGGGGTTCCAGGAAACCCGACGACTAGCTGATGGAGAGATTACCGTATACATGGGCAATGCTACGGAGGTGGCGGCTATTGCAGTGGGAGATGTTTATTTGTCTTTTGATAGAAATAAAGTTTTGGTTTTAAGAAATTGCCTTTATGTACCTAGTTTTAGAAAGAACCTTGTTTCGATTTCTAACATAATAAAGGATGGATATTCTATTGCTTTTAATGACCGTGTTGTTATAAAAAGGAATAGAGAGATTATCTGTTCAGGTAAATTGGTTGGCAATTTGTATACTTTAGAACCAAAATCTCCCACGATGCAAGTAGAAGTTAATAGCTCATCATCTAACCAAAATAAGAGAAAGAACCTTTCAAGATGAACCAAACATATCTTTGGCATCTAAGACTTGGTCATATTAACCTTAGTAGGATTCAAAGGTTGATAGCTGATGGACCCTTGGGTTCATTAGTGGTGGAAGACTTCCCAACCTGTGAATCTTGCTTGGAAGGTAAGATGACCAAGAGGCCTTTCAAGGCCAAGGGGTATAGGGCCAAAGATGTGTTAGAATTGGTTCATTCTGATTTATGTGGTCCTATGTCTATCCAGGCTAGAGGTGGCTTTGAATACTTCGTCTCCTTTATAGACGATTATTCAAGGTATGGATACATTTACTTGATGCACCGCAAGTCTGAATGCTTTGATAAGTTCAAAGAATTCAAGGCTGATGTGGAGAAACATCAAGGTAAAAGTATCAAGACACTACGATCAGATCGTGGTGGCGAGTACCTCTTGGGAGAGTTTAGGACTTACTTATCAGAGGCTGGGATTCAATCCCAATTGTCTGCACCCGGTACATCCCAACAGAACGGTGTAGCAGAGCGAAGGAATATGACTCTTATGGAGATGATTAGGTCAATGATGAGTTACTCCGAGTTGCCAAATTCATTCTGGGGTATGCTCTGGAAACGGCAACGTACATACTGAACTTGGTACCATCTAAGTCAGTATCCTCTACTCCCACAGAATTGTGGACTGGGCGAAAGCCTAGTCTAAGACATATTCGGATTTGGGTAGTCCAACACATGTGTTGAAGGGAGATACTGATAAGTTAGAATCTCGTACAGAAGTACGCTTGTTCATAGGCTATCCTAGAGGAACGAAAGGTGGTTTGTTCTATAGTCCTAAGGATCAGAGGGTAATCGTTAGCGCGAATGCACGATTCTTAGAGGAAGACTATGTGATAAACCACAAGCCCATGAGTAGGATTATTCTTGAGGAATTAAGAGGGATGTTCCGACCTTAGTACCAACGGTATAAGAGGACATACCACAAGTCACTGCACCGCGTGTCACAGAAGATACACAGGTGGTACCCGTCGTAGTGGGAAGGTTGTTAGACAACCTAAAAGATTCATGTTCTTGGGAGAGTCTTCGGACTTGGTCCCTAGCGAACATGAACCGGATCCCTAGACCTATGATGAGGCACTCCAAGATAAAGATGCGGAATCTTGGCAAAGGGCAATGAATTCTGAGATAGAATCTATGGATTCTAATCATGTCTGGGAGCTAGTAGAACCACCCAATGGGGTAAAAGCCATTGGATGTAAGTGGATCTATAAGAGAAAGAGAGGATCAGATGGAAGGTTGAGACCTTCAAAGCTAGGCTTGTTGCGAAAGAGTATACTCAGAAAGAGGGTATCGATTATGAGGAGACCTTTTCGCTGGTAGCCATACTTAAGTTTATCCAGATTCTCTTATCTATTGCCGCTTATATGGATTATGAGGTATGGCAGATGGACGTCAAGATAGCTTTCCTTAACGGAAATCTTGAGGAGACCATCTATATAAGGCAACCAGAGGGATTCATTGCGAAGGGCAAAGAGCATCTTGTGTGTAAGCTAAATCGGTCCATTTATGAATTAAAGCAAGCTTCGAGATCTTGGAACATCCTCTTTGATGAGGTAATCTAGTCATATGGATTTATTCGAAGTCCGGATGAGTCATGTGTATATAAGAGATGTGACGAAAACGTAGTGGTATTTCTTGTACTATACGTAGATGATATTTTACTCATTGGCAACAATGTCAAAGTATTATCAGACGTAAGGGTATGGTTGTCCAAACAGTTTGATATGAAGGACTTGGGAGAAGCGGGACACATCCTTGGGATCAAGGTTATAAGGAATTGCCAGAAAAGAATGTTGTGTTTATCTCAAGCTTCATACATAGACACTGTCCTAGCTCGTTTTAGCATGGAAAACTCCAAGAAAGATTTTCTACCTTTCAGGCATGGAGTTCCTCTATCTAAGGAGATGTGTCCTAAAACATCAAAGGAGATAAAGGAGATGAAGGCGGTTCCTTATGCATCGGCTGTAGGAAGCCTCATGTATGTTATGCTGTGTACGAGATCGGATATTTGCTTTGTCGTGGGCATGGTTAGCAGATATCAGAGTAACCCTAGACAGGGACATTGGACTGTGGTAAAGCATATACTGAAGTACCTGAGAAGGACTAGGGATTATATGCTGGTTTACCGGGCAGACCAATTACTCCCTGTGGGTTATACGGATTTAGACTTCCAATCGGATAGGGACAAAAGTAAGTCTACCTCGGGGTTTGTGTTTACTTTAGGAGGTGGAGCCATAATATGGAGGAGTGTCAAGCAGAAATGCATGGCAGACTCCACCAAGGAAGCTGAGTATGTGGCAGCCTCTGAGGCGGCCAAGGAAGTTGTATGGCTCAGGAACTTCATGATGGACTTGGATGTGATTCATGGTTTGCCCAGATCTATCACAATTTATTGTGATAACAGTGGTGCAGTTGGAAACTCGAAAGAACCACTAGCCCATAAGGCGAGTAAACACATAGAGTGCAAGTACCATCTGATACGAGAGATTGTAAAGCGAGGAGAAGTTGTTATCGCCAAGATTGCATCGGAGGATAACATGGCGGATCCTTTCACTAAGGCCCTTCTAGCAAGAGCTTTTGATAGGCATATGGAGGATATGGGAGTCAAATGTATGGCGTTATGAGGGCAACATAGTCTTTTAGTATAAGTGAAAGATTGTTAGGATGTATACTAAAAGTCTTGCCTTTTTGTATGAACATCTACATTCTGAAAAAATCACAAGATCACTGTTTGCATGTTTATATTAGTCTGTGCATATTGTCTAATACTTTACACTGTAGATAACATGGTGTGTGGTGTCGCACTGAAGATCATGTTATCAGTCCCTTGTAAAGTATAAGTAGAGGCTCACAACCGAGATGGATTTGGACAAACCATCGGGATGGTTGTAGTGTAATTTAGCGTTGGTTTGTCTTGACCATAGAATTACACTAGTGTACTTTGAGTGCATTGAGCAGGACCGAAATAGAGGTGATGCAACTTATACTGACTATATAGTTGAATCAGACCTTAGATAGTATGAAGTACATGCTCTTAATCCCGATATAATAACGGGCACATGTACTTAATAGTTATTTCTTTGATTTATCAATGAGCAAGATTTATTCTGTTAAATCGATAAGCCCGGTAAGTTGGGAAATAATATTATTTACATGGTGTGCAATTGATTATAGACGAAAATCGTGTCCTGGTGAGTCGGGTTGATGATGCCCCCTTGATGAGCTCATAAGGTTCATCATGTTAAATCCTGCAGGTAGACTTGGTCCGACATGATAATTAGGATAAGTGGTACTAATCAAGGAGTTAAATGTTGATTAATTAAAATTGTTACTAATTTAAATTAATCAATGGACATTCGATATCTTAAACATGGGGAGATATTTGTACTCATAATAGGTGGAGCTCATATTTAAATATGGGGGTTGGTGAGGTAGTTCAATGAAGACCCTTTAGTGGAATGAATTTTCATTAATGGATCAAGCCTTGATCCATTAGGTGGCCAAGACCCAACTCCTCCTCATGATCCCTATTGTAGCCCTATAAATACCCCATGGTGTTATGAAACCAAGGATCCCAACACATAGAAAACCCTTGGCCTCTCTCTCTTTTCTCTCATCTCTTCTCTCTCCTAGGGTAAGGTGGCGTCGGTGCTTGGGGAAGGAGGAAGAGGAGATTTGGTGATTGTTTTCTCCTTCACCTTTCATCCTTTCTTCTTCTCTTTGGGCGTGCACCAACCTAGAGCATAGGGGAGTGGTCGGTGGCAAGGAAAACAAGGAGGTTTGCCTTCTTGATTGGCGCCGGCGGTGAAGAGGAGGAAGGGGTGATCTGGCGGCTAGGGCTTGGTGGAGGGAGGGTTGTTTTATCTTCTTCTTCTTCCTCCTCTATTCTTCCTTCTCCTTGGCCGGCGCAGCTCTGAGGCTTGGAGGTTGGCCGGCAGCACAAGGAGTAGGTGGCGACTGGCGATCAAGCTCATCCATTGGTGGTCGGCGGGTGCAAGTTGAAGAAGAAGAAAACATCTTCTTCTCCTTAGGGTTTCAACCAAGCTAGGGAGGAGAAGAACGTGCCTTGGTGACTACGGTTCTTGGTAGATCGTCGCCCACACGATGTCCAAGAGGGGAGGGTCATACAATAGAAGATCGCGAGGTAAAAGGAAAGGTATAACCTTCTCTTTGGCTCCTTATTTTCTATCATTTCATGTGGCATGATTAATTATCTTTATCGTTAATTATTTGTTAATTAATTGAGATAATTAATTATTTTGGACCCCGATGATAAACACAAAAATCGGCGATCCGCTCGTCATCTATTCCGCGGCTAATCGATTGGACGAGATTGATCGCTAGAAAAACTTGGTTGTTCAAGCGATCGCTCGAATCGGTTATCACGACGAGAGACGGTCGTTTGGGAAATAGGTCTTCATTCGGATTAAAAATTTTAATCCGTGGACATGGAGATGTTTCCCATGAGCAACCCGGTATTCGCTTAGGAAACCCGCAACCATCACTTACCTAGTTGTAGCTAGAGAAGAAGGTCTGAGGTGTCGACTCCAGCAATGATCCCATCACCCGGAGAGCAAGAGCTTGTGGTGTGGTGTTGAGTCAAAGAAGGCGACTACTTGCGATGCGCCGAGGAGGAAGAGCAGTGGTGGTGGCTCGATGGCTCTGGATCTGAGTGGCGACGACGATTAGAGGAAGAGAGGGAGATCAGTGTGTGAGAGAGAGATTTTAGGAGAGAGAACGAAGTAGCTTTGGGACTTGGAGATTGGTGACCATCGCCCACTAGCGATCGGGAGGCACCGAGGATCAAGCAGTGAGGTGAGATTGCGAGGAGATGAGAGTCAACGAGTGAGAGAGAGGGCTCAGGGAGGAATTAGGTTTTAAAAGGGAATAAAGAAAAAAAATTAAGAAAATGAATTAATAATTAAAACATTTCCTCCATTATTTAGGACAACTAAATATGCTTCCTCTTTATCTCATTTATCCTCGTAAATTTCAAAAAGATCCAAAAAAATCGAGAAAAATTTCTATAAGGTTATTTCCTAATTTAACTTCTTGGAATTTAATTGCCATATTTTACATTCTCCCCTATTAATAAAAATTTGATCCCCAAATTTACTACTTAAGTGCGGTGGTAAACAATACCATGTTTGATCAGTTCGAGTACTGAAGAACACTACACGCACTAGGTGACCAAGTAAATCTATTAGTCTTTGACGCTCTCTGTGGGTTACGGGCACACTACACTCCTACTACATCAACCCAATATCTTGCCTTCACTAGTAGGCACACCCCAATGCTAAGATACAATATCCTCAGTGTTCGTCACACTGTTCCAGACAGTTCAAATACATCCTCAAGATACTGTTGGTGCAAGTGCATCAGTTATGCATAGTCAACCTCTAGTGTTTAGATATTTGACAATATAAGGTGTAGTCAATGTGATCAAGGGTAAAACCAAACAGAACCATATGTTTGGTAGGGTAAACCCAGGTTTGATCAGTTTGACAAAGGGTTAGCCAAATAGGATATGATATTTGGCAGAGTGAATAGAACCCAGAGTTGGTCAGATAGACCAAGGGATTGAACCAAACCGGACTTAAGGTTTAGGACTATACTTACCTGAAAGTTGGAAGAAGTCTAGTCAGGATTCAGATGACTAGCAAAGAAGTGATTATGGTGGAAGAAATCCTAGTGAGTGAAGCTAGGTTGAAAGAAACCCTAGTGAGTGAAGCTAGGTTCTAACAAGGGAAGCTAGGTGGAAGAAATCCTAGTGAGTGAAGTTAGGTGGACTAAATCCTAGTGAGTGAAGCTGGGTCCTAGTGGGTGAAGCTAGGTGGACTAAGTTCTGGTGAGTGAAGCTGGGCACGAAGTCTTGGTCCGGGGGACTGAGCACTAAGTCCTAATCGGAGATCGGGCAACAGAGTCTTAGCTGAGCGAGAATTGCGAACATAAGTAGAGATGGGTCGAGGTCAGACGTCTCGAGATCCGAGTTCTCGGAGGCCGAGCAAAAGTCCAGCCAAAAGTCCTGGTTGGCAAAAGATTTAGTCGAGCGAGAATCGCGGACAGAAGTAGAGACGGGTTGAGGTTGGACATCTTGAGATCCGGGTTCTCAGAGGCTAAGCGAAAGTCCCACCGGAGGTCCCGGTTGGTAAAAGATAACTTTTCTAGGGTGGAGTAGGTGAGGACGCGCTCCCCGGGAAAGGGAGCATTAGGCATCGGTTCAACCTAGGGTTTCGGGTGAAATCCAAAGTCAGAACCAATCAATTAAGACTAAGATTATTTGTATGTTTGTCTTGTGTTTGTTGTCTTGTAGGTAGCTGAAGTTGGAGACAAGATAGGAGAACAAACGTAGGAAAAGCTGACCTGGGAGGAGGCCTTCCTGGGCGCCTGATTGGTATCTGGTGCCCAAGAGACCTTTCCCAGGTGCCTGGGAGCTTCCCAAGTGCCTGGGAAGGCCAGATTTATCCAAGCTGCGATTTCGGTGCTGCGATAAAGTTTTGACCGCGACGTGGTAGGCACCCAAGAGCCCTCAGGCATCCGAGAACGCAGTATATAAAGGGGTTTGGCCCCTCACTTCAGAACAACACTTTCTATATCCGCAAAAGCATTTTGTGTGAAGCAAACACGCTTAAGTCGAAGCTCTACGACCAAGGAGGCTCCAGGATGAAGTGCGCTGCACTTCGGACTTCCGGATTGGTCGGATCTTCAATTTTCCGTTGGTTTGCTTTTAATTTACAAAGTTGTACTTGTTTTTATTATTACTTCTTTGTTTGTAATTCAAACTGTAAGACGAGTTTCTCCGCCTCCGAAAAGTCCGAAAAGGAGACTACTAGTGGACTCACGCTGAGTACTTAGGCCTTGGATGTACTGACCCTGGGGGGTTGGGAACCAAGTAAATCCCGCGAGTCTTTCTATTGTTGTTTGTTTTGTCTTTCTTTATATTTCTGCTGCGTACTAACTTTGATTGAAAGACAATCGAACGAAGTTTTCCGATGAAATTATTCGAGTCGATATTCCCCCCCCCCTCTATTGACCGGCACCGATCCTACAAGTGGTATCAGAGCAGGAAGCTCTTCACCGGACTAACAGCCGAAGGAGCAACAACGCTAGGAATTGAGGGGGAGCAAGGGTGAATACAGGTATATTTTAAATTATGTCAATTTTTAAGTTCCATATTATTTGTTTTAAGTGCAGGGAGAGAGGACACTATAAAAACCAGTATCCTACTCGTAAGAGTCGTTCATCACCACCGGCGGCAACGGAAGTACCAGCGCCAGGAGTCCAGAGGGACAAGAGTCACATTCGCTATTTCAAATGTCAAAAGCAGGGGCACTACAAGAACCAGTGTTCAATCACGGTAAAGGAGGTACGAAAAGTAATTTTTTGCAAAAATATTTTTCAATTTCTTGCAAAATTAGATCTTCCTGCTAAATTAAATTATTTGCATAATGAGTTAACTATATTGCATGACAAATTGCTAGTAATGGATCCAACATAGATAATAGTAAAATACCAAATATTAATTCTTTAATCCTTAATATTAATGCTAGAATTTTCAAAATTAATAATAATACTTTAATTCCTAATATTTCTGATAATGTTAAGGATGATAATAATACTTTAATTTCTAATATTTTTGATAATGTTAAGGATGATAATAATACTTTAATTTCTAATATTTCTGATAATGTTAAGAATGATAATAATACTTTAATTTCTAATATTTCTGATAATGTTGAAGATAATACTCAAAATAATATTGATAATAATACTCAACCTATTTCTGAAGATAATTGTGAGGATAATAGTCAACTCTTAGTTAATTCTATAGATTTTGAATATAATGCTACCATCTTAATTAGCAACCCTGAAAATTATTCTAGCTATTTTGAAGATAATAATACAATTTTTGAATATAACTCTGAAGATAAGGATGAAGATGAAAAGGAATTCATTAAAATTAAAGTTATGTTTAATAAAGCTTGCAAGAAATCAAATAAAACAGAAGTATTATACAAAATTGAAAACTTAAATTCAAAAGAAATACTAGATGAATCAGAAATTGTTGAATTAATGGAAATGATATAATTAGACACAAAATTCTTAACAACTATAATTAATTCTTAATAATTTCAACTCTAATTAATTCTTAATAATTTAATAATTAATCCTTAATAATTTAAATTTTAATTAATCCTTAATAATTTAAATTTTAATTAATCCTTAATAATTTAAATTTTAATTAATTCTTAATAATTTAAATCTTAATTAATTCTTAATAATTTAAATCTTAATTAATTCTTAATAACTTAAACCTTAATTAATCCTTAATAACTTAAATCCTTAATAAATTCTACAACTTAAATTAATTTTTAACAACTTAAAGTTTAAATAACTCTTATAAACCTATATTTTAACAACTTACAATCTTAAATCTTAATTAATTAACAATTCAACTTTAATAACAAAATCAATTCTTAATTCAACAAAATCCACGAACTAAATTCTAATTAATTACCTTCAGATATGAAATTAAATAAAATCCTACCCAACTGAAACCTCCAACTAAATAACTATAAATATGTCAAAGAAGGTTGACATATTCGCGGGTTCACACGGTCTGTATCAAATCGAGAATTTGATACTTTATTAGAAACTTAATTAAAATATTTTGACTTGATTGATTCGTGCATAAATGTCATGCTTATGCATCTATCTATTTTTAAATATATATTTGTCATGTCATCCATGTTTACTTTTCTACTTAATTTAGTATGAATAGATAGGAAAAGATTGGTTGATACTTGCCTAACCTAATACCAGGGTGGGGTGAGATGATAATACGTTAAAGAAGCTTGGTGTAGGAAGATAGGAAGGGTAAGGAGTACCCGACTTGATCGACCTAGCTAAGTGGAACTAGCCGAAGCTACCTCGCCACATCCTAGACTAGTTAGACCAGAGTTTTTCAAAAAGTAAATTAAAAGTATTCTTTCTTTAAAAGGCTTTGTCTAAGGAAAGGGTTGATGATCCAATAAGGTTACGGCCAAAGAAGGCCTTTGTGCCTCGCCAAGACCTGGAAGCCGATTATTGAAAATTACTTTTAAGCTATTAATTGATTAAACTCGAATCTAACTCAAGGTCAAGCAATCTATAAAATTGAAAAAAAAATTATTCAAGCATCTCACAACACTCATAAGGCAACCATGCTTGTTTGTATTGCGACACTTAGAATGGGTGAGATGTTAGGGACTAATTAATTAACAAATGCCTTTGAAAATGTTTTCAAAATCTTTAGGATATTTTCTTAAAAATCTATTTTCAAAATAAATAATGTTTTAATGAATTTCATGCTTGATTGAGTGTTTACACATAAATACATATTTCAAAAATTATGTATCTTTTCGAAATTATTTGACCTACACTTAGACATAAACCTTCTAAGTCAACACTAAAGTCCCTTAAGACACTTAGGTAGAGGTCCTTGTAGTTAACAAGGGTAGCTAGAAGGTATCAAGTTCAAGGGTAGTCTGTGTTTTTGCGGATTTTTGGTTTTAGAAAACTATTTTTCAAAAATTATTCCTTTCGAAAATTCATATCATTCAAAATAGTCTGTGCTTTAAAAAAATTATTATCATTTCTTTCAAAATGCGTTTCAAAAAATATTTTTGAAAAACATATTAAGTCCTTCAAAATATTTTTCAAAAATTATTTCCTTGAAAACTATCATATTCTTTCAAAAATACTCTTCAAAAATTGTTTTAATTGCTCTTATGATTTGGATAAACTCTAAAGACACATAGGAAGCTTTCTTTATGATCTACAAGAATTCCCAAGATTATGTCAGATTTAGGGGGAGTCAAAGTCAAAAGAAATAATTAATGTATATTTTTCCTGATTACTTTAAATTATTTTTTCTTTTTGTTTGAATCAAACCCTAAGACTCAGAGGAAGATTAACTTATGGTCAACAAGCTTCCTAGGACTGTGTCAGGTTTAGGGGAAGATTCAAATTAAAAGAACCATTAGATTTCAAAAAAATTATTATATTTTCAAACACTATCTTTTAAAAAATACTTTATTTTTGAAAATACAATATTCCCATTTTTCAAAAAGAATTATATTGAAAATCTTTTGATTCTTGAATATTTTTGAAAAATGCTTTATCTTGAGTTTGAAAAAATTTCCAGGACATTTAGGAAAATTTTCCTTGTAGTTAACAAGGTTTCCTAGGATTGTGTCAGAATGAAAAGGAAACCAAATCAAGAAAATTATTATTTTTCAAAACCAAAATACATTGAAAATATTTGTTTATGAAAAATCCCTATGACACATAGGAATTTTCTTGTGGTCAACAAGATTCTCAAGATTGTGTTAGACTTAGGGAAGATCAATTTTTTTATATACAATATTTTTTAAAGTACATAGTGCCTTTTAGAATATTTTCTAAACAAGTACTTAGTTTTTTTCAAAAAAAAAGGGGAAGAGTTTTAGAAAATCCTCTTTTAAATATATATATATATATATTCGCAATTTCCTTTTGATGTGTGACAAAGGGGGAGAGAGGCTTAAGTTAGATTTTTTCGATTTCTCCCAAGTGTTAAACTTAGAACCCTTAGACCTAACCTAACTTAAAATTATTGTCAAACATCAAAAAAAGTAGAGATTGTTGGTGCAAGTGCATCAGTTATACACAGTCAACCTCTAGTGTTTCGATATTTGACAATATAAGGTGTAGTCATAGTGATCAAGGGTTAAACCAAACAAGAACATATGTTTGGTAGGGTAAACTCATGTTTGATCAGTTTGATAAAGGATTATCCAAATAGGATCTGATGTTTGGCAGAGTGAATAGAACCCAGGGTTGGTCAGGTTGACCAAGGGATTGAACCAAACCGGACTTAACGTTTGGGACTATACTTACCTGAAGGTTGGAAGAAGTCTAGTCAAGATTAAGATGAATAGCAAAGAAGTGATTATGGTGGAAGAAATCTTAGTGAGTGAAGCTAGGTTGAAAGAAACCCTGAGGAGTAAAGTTGGGTCCTAGCAAGGGAAGCTAGGTGGAAGAAATCCTAGTGAATGAAGCTAGGTGGACTAAATCCTGGTGAGTGAAGCTAGGTCCTAGTGAGTGAAGCTAGGTGGACTAAGTCCTAGTGAGTGAAGCTGGGCACGAAGTCTTGGTCTGGGGGACTGAGCACTAAGTCCTGGTCGGGGATCTGGCAACAGAGTCTTAGCTGAGTAAGGATTGCGAACAAAAGTAGAGACGGCTCGAGGTCGGACGTCTCGAGATCCGAGATCTCGGAGGCCGATCAAAAGTCCAGTCGGAAGTCTCGATTGGCAAAAGCTTTAGTCGAGCGAGAATCGCGGACAGAAGTAGAGACGGGTCGTGGTTGGACGTCTCGAGATCCGGGTTCTCGGAGGCTGAGTGAAAGTCCCACCGGAGGTCCCGGTTGGCAAAAGATAACTTCTCTAGGGTGGAGTAGGTGAGGACATGTTCCTCGGGAAAGAGAACATTAGGCGTCGGTTCGACCTAGGGTTTCAGGTGAATCCAAAGTCAGAACCAATCAATTAAGATTAAGATTATTTGTATGTTTGTCTTGTGTTTGTTGTCTTGCAAGTACCTGGAGTTGGAGGCAAGATAGGAGAACAAACGCAGGAAAAGCTGACCTGGGAAGAGGCCTTCCTGGGTGCCTGATACCATCAGGCACCCAAGAGACCTTTCCGAGATGCCTGGGAGCTTCCCAAGCACCTAGGAAGGCTAGGTTTATCCAAGTTGCGATTTCGGTTCTGTGATGATGTTTTGACCACAACGTGGCAGGCACCCAAGAGCCCTCAGGCACCCGAGAACGCAGTATATAAAGGGGTTCGACCCCCTTACTTCAGAACAACACTTTCTACATCCACAAAAGCATTCTGTGTGAAGCAAACGGGCTCAAGTCGAAGCTCTACTACCAAGGAGGATCCAGGAGGAAGTGTGCTGCACTTCAGACTTCCGGATTGGCTGGATCTTCAATTTTCCATTGGTTTGCTTTTAATTTACAAAGTTGTACTTGTTTTTATTATTACTTCTTTGTTTGTAATTCAAACTGTAAGACGGGTTTCTCCGCCTCCGAAAAGTCCAGAAAGGAGACCACTAGTGGACTCACGCTGAGTACTTAGGCCTTAGATGTACTGACCCTGGGGGGTTAGGAACCAAATAATTCCGCGAGTCTTTCTACTATTTTTTGTTTTGTCTTTCTTTATATTTCCACTGCGTACTAACTTTGATAGAAAGACGATCGAACAAAGTTTTCATATGAAATTATTCAAGTCGATATTCACCCCTCCCCTTTATCGACCAGCATCGATCCTATAGATTCAAGTTCCATGCTTACTGCATAAAAACATCCTAAGTCCGTTCCACATGGAAAAATATCCTAAGTCCTGATATGTATATAGGAATCACCTGGATAAATCGCAAGGCTCAGTCAACGTGCATCCCAAAGTAAGTCCTCCTGGATAGGATATCCCACAATCTACCACGGAAATTGTTGGGGAAATCGACCCAAGAATGATCTGGAGGATCATGGGTTTTGATGTGTGTGTCAATATGAGTAAGTTAGGGTTTGTTGTTGGACTAATATGTGTATGTGAGTGTGCAGGTTTGCAGGTACACAAAGACTTGGTTGGATGTCTTCAGGTGAAGGGTGGCATGGAGGCAAGCTGTTGGCTTGCGTGTGCATCCAAGGGACCATGGACAAAGCAGGGACAATGAGCCGAGGGAAGCGGTCTTCGAGGCGTACATGAAGGATAGCATGGAGGCAAGCCACGGGCTTGTGTGCGTATCTGAGGGACAAGGGCCAAAGTCGAAGAGAGCTTGAAGGTGACTGATCGAGGCTGTTGGAGCAGAGACGATGAGCCAAGGGACACAGACTTCGAGGCATGCGTGAAGGGTGGCATGGAGGCAAACCGAGGGCTTGCATGCGCATCCGAGGGACAGGAGCCGAAGATGAAGAGGGCGTGAAGGCAACAGATCAAGACTGCTTATTGAAGAATCAACCAAGTCATGAGGGTCCGAGTGTGAGTGTTTGTACTCGGGAACTAAGTCGGGAGGGTTTGAGTGCGGAGAGAAATATACTCGGGAAGGGTAACCCTAGGCTTAGGGAAGGACCAGTCGACTGCCCCGGGGGCAGTCGACTGGTGATGACTGGTGATTCGAACATTGGGCTTGTAACGTTCAAATCTGAGTGGGATCAAGGGCAGTCGACTGGTAGCGGCCATTTCAGACTCGAGCTCTATTTAAAGGAGCTCATTTCAGGCTTTTTTTTTTCTTTCAGGTTTTTCCTTCTTTGCTCAAATAGTGTCTAGAGGTTGTGGAGAGGTTTCTCCACCCACAAGGAGCTACAAGATCTAGTCGGAGGTGCTCCGGGGAGTCATCCACCGAAGGATTAGGGATCGTCCACCTTACGGGCTGCCCTGGAGTAGGAGCATCATCTCTGAACCACGCAAATCAGGTTACGTTAGCATTGTTTTCATTTGTTTTATTAGATTTTCCTTGCGCTTGCTAACGTTGTTGGTAGAAAAATCGAAAGAAGCTATTCACCCCCCCTCTAGCTTGCTTGTCACGATCTAACAAGTGGTATCAGAGCGAAGGTCTGCTCTTGTTGGAATAACCGCCAAAAGAGCACAAGCTAGAGGAAAAGAATGATGGAAGACAAGTTGGGGGAGGACATTAACATTCCACCATCTTACGATCATTAAGATTTTGCCTATTGGAAGACAAGAATGAAAACTTGTCTTGGAATAGATTGGAGTGTATGATGATAATAGAAGAGCCCTTCGAGATTCCAAGAGATAAGCATGGAAAGACTCCGACCTAGATATTGGACTAAGGAGCAACAAGAACAATCTAGGACAAATAAGAAGATAATTGATATATTAGTTAATATTTTACCTAATAATGTTTTGAGTGGTGTAGGTGAGTATAAAAATGCATATGAGTTGTGGAAAAAGATAGAAGAATGTCATGAGAACCCTCCACAAGCTCAAATAGTGGAAGAGCCCAAAGAGATAAGTTCAACGGTCCAAGAAGGCCAAGAGGAAAAAGAATTATCAACTTCATCAAGTGAAGAGGCACAATCAAGTGAAAGATCATCTACTTCATCAAGGGAAGAAGAAGAGGTTTCAACTTCAAAGATAGAGAGGGAGGAGAGACCTATTTCAATACCGGAGTAAGAAGAAACTCCTACCTCCACCAGAGCCAAATCAAAAGAGCACATCATATGCTTTGGATGCAACAAGAAGGGACATTACAAGGACAAGTGTCCACTAGGTAAAAAGAAGGTAATCCCTAAACCCAAGTTGATTCCTTTGAAATCTAATGTGAGTTGTAGGGAAAAAAAAGAAAAGAAGCACATTAGGTGCTATACTTACGGGGAGCTAGGATATTATCACACTCAATGTCCAAGAAAAGGAGAACTCAAGAAGATGGAGCATTTAAGAAGATGGGAAAAAGAGGAAAGGAAAAGAAGCTCATGTCAAGGGGGAGCTACAAGGGTAAGGGAGGTAATCCCTAACTTTACTTATGTTTCAAGTGTGTTTATGAATGCTAGAAATAAGAATGATTGCTTTCCTATGTGTACTTTTGGCATTAAGTATCATGATAGAAATAGAAATACTATTGCGTGCCAAAATGCTAATGATTCCATGTTTCATGATAAACCTAGGTCTTTTAGACCTAAAGACCAAGGCATTAACCCTAAGAAAGGGAGACACATGCCTAGAAAAATGGATAGATCTAGGAATGATCAAAATGATCATAGTAATACTAAGGTTAGGAATTTAGAGAAGAAAAATCAAGTTTTAAGAGCAAAATTTGATAAATTAGAAAAGAATCCAGATAGACTCATTAGAGGGTCCAAGGGATTGAGTGTGAGACCAAATGATCAACACCTCAGAAATGGTAGGCCGGGACTAGGATACCAATCTAGGGGGCAAATGTTGGTAAAAAGGCCAGTGAAAAATCATATGGCAAGGTGTTATATGACTATAGCAAAGGAAATGTCAAAAATGACAATGAAAAGTCATTTAAAGGGGAAAAGAAGAAGTCCACCAAGGATAAGGTGTGGAAAGTTAAGAGAGTGAGACTTGAAGGTCAAGAAGCACCGGAGGTACACCGGTGTGGTCTTGCCCTTGTAGATGAGTCACCTAGGGAGGTGGCTAGGGCTAAGAGCTCAAGGGAGAGTTCTAGGAGTCACAATGGGATTCATGGTCAATAGATCTTAGGAGGATTTCTCCTAGGAGATTAGATGGACTATAGAGTGTGCCAAAGGGTTGGAAGACTAAGGTGAGTCTTAATTCTAGGAAATTGGCACACTAAAAGGAGATTTATGGAGGAAAAATGAAAATGGGATTATATTTGGTAGAAATTTGAGTTTAATGTATAAACGCCATATAATTCAGTACTAGGAATATATAATGGTTAGGAATGGGAGGATACATCAAGGAGAGGTCAAAACTAGGACTTTTAGATTAGTTTCAATGACACAGTTTAGGTAATTTTGAATTTCGTGCCAATCTTGGGATTTGGAGTAGATTTGTTTGAAAATGTAATTTTCCCAAGTAGACATAGGCTCCACAAACCTCTCTACGACATTTCAGATTTTTTGGAGGTTTGTGAAATTAGGTACGCATTTCTAAAAATAGGACTGGAAAATTGAAATTCAGGTAACAGTCAACTGGTTCAGAACCAGTCGACTGGTCTCGTATAAATCTAAAACTGGAAAATTCAAATTACCAGTCGACTGCCCCAGTTGACTGGATTTTCTGTTCAATTTATCAGTCGACTGCTCCAGGGGCAGTCGATTGGTAAACGTGGGTTTAAGTAAGAACAACCGCGCGGGGGTGGCCAAAACCTAGGATTTTGCGTGCCACCCCCTGCGAGAACTTCTCCTCCCCGACCTCCTCTTTTGTTCTAAGGCCCTCCCAAGCTTTAAAAACACTTCTCTAACCTCCTCCCACCTCCAATCTACATCTAGGGTTAGTAAAACTTCTTCTTTCAAGTAAATCTTCATCAAGTCTCATCATGAAGCGATTGGGAAAACAGTAATACTTTGTATAGTTTGTTTTTTTCCCATTTAAGTCATGATTTGAAACTAATGGGGACTATGTTGCTTGTTTTCCCGTGTTTTCTCTTGTTATGGGATGGTGTGGGTATATGCATTGATATGTCACATGTTAGGATTGCACATAAAAGGTCAAGGGGTGAGGGGTCGTCGCAATAAGGTCAGGAAGACCAGGATGCACCTCGGTTCCGATCCGAGGAGTGCCGGAGGAGATTCGCCGATAATGAGTTCATATTGATGAACTGTCGATACCTTAATAGGTCATATTTTCGAGAGAAACCCCCCCCCCCCAAATTGCTGAAATGATTACTTATATTAGGATAGAGCGGTTGGTGTATTGTCAGCATGACGTCAATCTAGACATGTGTAAAGAGTTCTATGCAAACCTCACATGCATCAATTCCGATAATGAACTCTATGAGTCCATGGTGGCAGGAGTCACCATCCCCTTCTCACCCACAGTTTTAGGTGTATTTTTTGGGTGTAGGGCATCCAACCATGCATTCACGTATTTCCCAAAAGCTATTGAGCCCTTTACTTTCCCAAATGTCACTATTGATCAAATTCACATGCATTATTTTGCAAGACATCGGTGTATTACATGAGTCCATTTAGTAATGTCTTGTATAAAATTGTTGTAGAGTGCATATTACCCATTGTTACTAAGGGACGGTCGAGGATTCGACTGCCACACTTGGTAATGATGTACACCTTAGAGAGGAGGTTAGACATCGACATCACTCTGCATGTCTTTACATCTATTGTTCATTTTTCCCATAGTGTCAATGGGAAGTTCTACATGTCCTTTTGTCATGTCCTGACCGAGTTCTTTGAGTCTAGGGGTATACGCACGACTAGCGGTCAGGTACGTCACTTGTCCAAGGACTATGATCAGATTGGTACATGGCAGTTGTCCTTGGCAAGGAGTGAGTGTAGGCAGGGGGAGATAGTATGGAGGCAGCGTTCCGATTCCTCCAGTTCTGATGAGGAGTCCGCTGGTGGAGTTACACATGAGCAGTTCTCCCAGCTCCAGTCTGAGGTTCATGACCTCCAGGAGGACTTCCACGGTTTTCAGCAGCAACAGATGGGCTTTCAGCAGACACAGATTGTCATTCAGGAGGAGGTTCATGGCCTCACACAGTTTTGTCAAGGGTTCCAGCGACAGCAGGATGAGATGTACGCCATAATACAACAGTTGCACCTCACGTATCAGGCACCTTCTCCTCCTCCTCCAGGCGATGACATGCAGTAGATTTTATTTGATGGTTGAGTGTTGAGAGTATTTTATTTAGAGTTATATTTTATCTCTCAAACACCTAGTTTGGAGTTGTAATATTTAGCTACTTCGGGGCTACGACCCTTGTGGTACTCTTATGCTGTGGTTTGACTATTGTATGAAACATCTATTTATGCTTTCATGTTATTTTATAAGTTTTGATTTCATGACTTGCTAGTGTTTATATTGCTTGAAATTCATTGCTTGCTATTGAATGATAAGATCTTGCTATACATGGGCATAAGGGAGTTTCGGATATGTATGTCTAAGATTAAGAGATAAAAAAGGGGAGGTCTTATCATATTGAAAATCTATAAGGAAAAAGGAGAGTTGAGAACAATTCTAGGTTTGAAATGGTAGGGGATAGCCTTGATAAACACATAGAATCCAATAAAGGTTTGAAACTTGATACTTTTTTATACATTTTGAAAGAATTAGGGCTTGTACCAAAAGTCAAGTACACTTGATATTTTTCATGAAAATATATTTTTCTAGGGTAGGTTATATCCTAACAAATGTGCTTGCAAAATTTTACATTTTTTCGGATTTTGTAGAATTTTCTACGCCTTTCTGAATTTGGGCTGAAAATTCAGAATTGGACTGTATCAGTCGACTGCCCCTGTGTGTTGAGAATAGCAGAGGGCAGTCGACTGCCCCAGGGGCAGTCGACTGATATTGTTGTTTGGTGATTTCTGAGGGGTTTTTTAGAAATAAAGTGAGTTCTTTTTAACACTGAGGGTTAGGATTTCTTGGGGCAATGTTTTCAATGGTGTCAAAGGGGGAGAACTTAGGGTGTTAAGTTAGGTTTAACTTGACGTGAGAAAACATGTGGTGTTAAGTTGGGTAGAACTGAACTTGGTGTTGTGGGAATTGAAAATTGGGAGAGGGCATAGGTTAAGGGGGAGGTTGTCTCTTGTTTGCTATGCTTTAATTTTCAATTGCTATTATTTGTTGTTTTTGTTTACCTAACTTAATCATATTGTCACACATCAAAAAGGGGGAGATTATTGGGGCAATCGGCCTAAGTATGATCTGGAGGATCATGGGTTTTGATATGTGTGTCAATATGAGTAAATTAGGGTTTGTTGTTGGACTAATATGTGTATGTGAGTGTGCAGGTTTGCAGGTACACATAGACTTGGTTAGAAGTCTTCAGATGAAGGGTGGCATGGAGGCAAGCTGTTGGCTTGCGTGCGCATCCGAGGGACCATGGATAAAGCAGGGACGATGAGCCGAGGGAAGCGGACTTCGAGGCGTACGTGAAGGATAGCATGGATTCAAGCCGCGGGCTTATGTGTGTATCCGAGGAACGAGGGCCAAAGTCAAAGAGGGCTTGAAGGTGACAGATCGCGGCTGCTGGAGCAGAGACGATGAACCAAGGGACGCGGACTTCGAGGCATGCATGAAGGGTGGCATGGAGGTAAGTCGAGGGCTTGCGTGCGCATCCAAGGGACGGGAGCCGAAGATGAAGAGGGCGTGAAGGCAACAGATCGAGACTGTTGATTGAAGATTCAACCAAGTCGTGAGGGTCAGAGTGTGAGTGTTTGTACTCGAGAACTAAGCGGGGAGGGTTCGAGGCGGAGAGAAATATACTCGGGAAGGGTAACCCTAGGCTTAGGGAAGGACCAGTTGACTGCCCCAGGGGCAGTCGACTGGTCATGGCTGGTGATTCGAACGTTCGGCTTGTAACGTTCGAATCTGAGTGGGACCAGTCGACTACCCCAGGGGCAGTCGACTGGTAGCGGTCATTTCAGACTCGAGCTCTATTTATAGGAGCTTGTTTCAGGCTTTTCTTTCTTGGCGAAACTTGCTTGGTCAAAGCTTGTTAGTAGCCTTCTTTGCTCAGATAGTGTCCAGATGTTGTGGAGAAGTTTCTCCATCCACAAGGAGCTACGAGATCTAGCCGGAGGTGCTCCGGGGAGTCATTCGCCGAAGGATTAGGGATCGCCCACCTTACAGACTGTCGTGGATTAGGAGAATCATCTCCGAACCACGTAAATCAGGTCCCGTTAGCATTGTTTTCACTTGTTTTATTAGATTTCCACTTGCGCTTGCTAACATTGTAGGTAGAAAAATCGAAAGAAGCTATTCACCTCCCCCCCCCCTCTAGGTTGCTTGTCACGATCTAACAGAAATAATGTATTCCGTTCTCATCCCAAGAAAACTTCGTCTACTGCCCCAAGGCTACCCTACTATAGAGAAAACTGAAAATACTAATCTCTGGCCTAAGCCTCCTTTAATTCGATCAACAAAAGTGTCTGAGCAACCCAAGACACTAATCAATACTCAAATTCCCATTTGGGAATAATTTCTTTCTCAATCTTGAATATATCAAGACGTCGTCCATAAATGATAACAAATCAATCCAAAGTGCTCCAAGGACACACCAGATTCATCAAATGCACGTAATGGCTAGAGCAAAGGTCTGCCCACATGACCTTACCAAGCCCTCGCAATGCCTGTACCGTACGAAAATGTTATGCTCTATCAACTCCGCCTTGATCCAGAATCAACCATCCATCCCATGATATTTGCAAAGCGAAATATACACCATCAACTCTAAATCAACTGGAGTACCAACCTAAGCCTATACTGAAGATCACTGATTTAAAGGTTACTATCTAACCACAATCCATCATAATCATAAACTGTATACTCAACCATAAAAACACATATCCACCAAATGGTCCATCAGAAAACTACACACCACCAAAAATCGAATTTCACAATATCCATCGATATATCCTCAAAACACAACATATCACAGAGACTCGACATTCTCAAATCAACCTCGAACATCCATCAAATTTGATAGTCTACCCAACAATGATAGAGTAAAATAAAGTCATCCACCATAGATTAACATAACACATCACTATCATACTAACTACAGGGATAATATTAACATAACAC
Organism: Boesenbergia rotunda; assembly: GCA_024364735.1. Lineage (NCBI taxonomy): Eukaryota > Viridiplantae > Streptophyta > Magnoliopsida > Zingiberales > Zingiberaceae > Boesenbergia > Boesenbergia rotunda. Next base: position 117,834 of record JAGFNQ010003029.1, on the reverse strand, counting down.
ATTACTATCATACTAACTACAGGGATTATATTTTATGAGAAGTTTTCTACAATTTGTGAGATAGACCTGTCGTGTACTTACAAACTAGCTTCCCAATAACCAGGCTCATTCTAGGATACTGTCAAGATGTAAAATTCTACATATAATGGCAGACTAACAAAATCACCAAGCATCTAAATGTTAGGATCTTACCGTGTGCTAGAGGGGGGGTGAATAACACTTTTTTGATTTGTTCTTCCTACAATGTTAGCGTGCGCAAGCAGAAACAATAATAACAAAATCAAACAAACGCTAACACGTCACCTTTATGTGGTTCAGAGATGACGCTCATACTTCACGACTGCCCGTAAGGTGGACGATCCCAATCCGTCGATGGATGACTCCCCGAAAGACCTCCGGCTAGCTCGTGTAGCTCCTTGTGGGTGGAGAAACTTCGCCACAATCCGGACAACACTTCCTGAGCACAAAGACTACTAATGAGCTCTAACCAAGCTCATTTCGTCAAAAACTGTCAGCCAAAATCGAGCCCCTTTAAATAGTACTCAAGGCTAAGAAACCCGCTACCAGTCGACTGGTCCATTACCAGTCGACTGGTCCCACTTAGATTCGACCGTTACAGCTTAATGTTCGAATTTCCAAGTGCCATCAGTCGACTGTTCTAGAGGCAGTCGACTGATCACCAGTCGACTGGTCCATTACTAGTCGACTGATCTTTCTGTGGTATACGTCAGTCGACTACCCTAACACCAGTCGACTGATCTACCTCTACACCTAAGGTTTCCCATCCCCGAGTACATCTCTCTAAGCACTCGAACCCTAGGATTTCCCGAATACATTTCCCTCAGCACTCGACCCCTCACAACCTAGTTGACTCTTCATCCAGCAGCCTCGATCTATTGCCTTCGCGCCCTCTTCGTCTTTGCCTCCTGTCCCTCAGATGCGCACACAAGCCCTCGGCTTGCCTCCATGCAATCCTTCACGCATGCCTTGAAGTCCGCATCCCTCGGCTCATCGTTCCTGCTCCGGTAGCCTCGATCTGTTGCCTTCAAGCCCTCTTCGACTTTGGCCCTCGTCCCTCAGATGCGCACACAAGCCCTCGACTTGCCTTCATGTCATCCTTCACGAACGCCTCGAAGTCCGCTTCCCTCGGCTCATCGTCCCTGCTTTATCCATGGTCTCTCGGATGCGCACACAAGCCCACGGCTTGCCTCCATGCCACCCTTCACCATACCTGAAGACATCCAACTAAGCCTATGTGTATCCTGCAAACCTGCACACTCAAATACACATATCAAAACACAAGGGTGAACCTAACTTAAACCCTTTGTCCAAACATCAAAACACATGGTCACTCCGGATCATAGATTGCCCTAACAATAAATGTCATAATTGTCAATCGACACTCTGCTATTCGAAGAACATCCTCTTCGATTCCCACTCAGTCACGATCGGATCTCATAGGTGTTAAGCAGCTAAGACCACATCCTCCGCATCTAGGTCAAGATCGCAATATGTCAACTGATCACTTCCATGGTCGGTCTTGACCATGATTTCCAACAGGATGGATTGACTACATGTCATCCGGCTAATAACCAAATCAACAACTACTTAATATATAGTTAGCTATGGAAGTAGGTATACAATTCTAAAACTATGTTATATCTAACCAACTTTAAGCAAGATAGTGAATAAGAAAGATGTCATAATCACAAAAGATATACCTCCTGTCACCTAGAGAAGTTTATCGCCTCCAAGTCCCAACACAACCACGTCGAGAAAATGAATCCGTAAAATTCGAACATATACCCCCAAACCCAGGCATTTGATACCGTAAAGAATCAATATCAGATAGACTCCAAATTTTTTTGAAAAACTCAAGCAAACCTCATAAACCTGGTCAAGTGTTTAGCTAGGACTTTAGTTGTGCTAAGTGTTTAGCTCCTAACTAACCTACCTTGAATTTAACCTAGTTTTCAACTAGGTATACCTAGTCCCACTAAGACTTCTATTTGTCTAACTTCTAGTTTGGACTTTGTCAGTTAAATCTCTAGTCAACCTTGACCTACTTGACTTGTCATTCATACATATTGTCCAAACATCGAAACTCAAACTCGAGTCAACTCAAGCTTAGTCAACCTTAACCCAAAGAAGATTACACCAATAATCTCTTTCTTTTTGATGTTTGACAATATGTTTAAGTTAGTCTAACCCATATGAGCCTAACTCTCTTCTTCATCCTGTGTCAAAGCATAAGTGAGGGTTTTTCTAACTTAAACATTACATTTTCTCGCCCTTTGACACACATCAAAAACTCTCTCCAAAGATTCTTTTCTTGCAAAGTAACTCAATGAAAGTCTCATACCTTTCATTGACCTTGAGCACACATCCATCATGATGAAGATTTTCAATCTTCCATCATCCCCAATGCTCAACGTAGAGCATCTATCTAATCAAATGCAAATTCATGCTTTTAAGGAGAATCTCCTCTCAAAACATGCTCTAACTTTAATCATTGCACCAATATTGATTTAGAGATTCTAAAACTTTGAGAAATTCCAATAATTGAAGTTTTGAGGTTAAAAATTCAACTTGAATCTAAACCTCCCCTTAACTTCACATTTTTCACCATAAACCACCCTCCTTTTCTTTTTCACCAAGAGAATTATCCTAATATACTTATACAAGTATTTCAAAGGGTTATAGATTGTTAGATTAACTAAATATGGGTTAATAGACTGAAAGTAGATTATTTTAGTTGAAATCAACAATTCCCAATCGATTGATAATTGTCATCACTTGATTGAGATGTCTGAATCAATCACTAACCAATCGATTGCCTAATCAATTGGTGTGAAGTAATTGATTGGGTAATCAATTACTGAAAGTGAATTTCTAATTTCAATTTTAGACTAAAATTCAGAAATTCTTAAATAATTCTATGATTTTTCAAAACCATGAAATTTTGCATAGATATTATTTTTGTAATATGCTATTATGGAAAAATAGTTTTCTATGAAAATATCTTTCATTTTCAAAGATTGATACAAAATTAAAAACCATTGAAAACTTCAATATTTCAGTCTATTTTGTATCTAACTCATTGATTTGTATCAAAAGATAGACTTCGCTAAGGTTTTCCAAAATGATTTTGATATGATTTTCAAAAATAATTTTTAACCATGTTCTTTAGAATAAATGCACATGATTGTACACTAGATTTCTCAATGATTAGACTTCATATAATCACTTATTTTGATGAAATTAAAACTCAAATAGATATACTAAATCAACATATTGAGTTTTGTAATTCATCCACCTAATATCTCACTTGTATCTAATTTACCTTAATCACTTATAAGTCATCCTTATAGTTTTAGTGAGATATAAAATATGTTTTCCTTGATATTTTAGGATCATGCATATCTATCTAGACATTTAAACTTTGATCATCCAATCTAGGATGTCAATTAATGTCACTGTCCTTAATTTTAATGAATTGAAATAATGCATGATAAATGACTATGACATACATCGCATGAGTATTTTCAAAAACAAAATTATCACAGCCAAATGATATATGCATGATATGACATATGATATTTCTTATAATTAAATATGAATGTTAAAACATAATGTCATGACATATAATAGGGCACACAAACATGACAATTTTAGCATAAAGAAAATACCTAGATTTTTATCTAAACATCATTAACTAATCGCTAAACCAAAAATATTCCTAATTTACCCTCATCTCCCTAGAAAATGCCAAAACCCCAACATGGCATTTCTTTGCATTCTTTACCATTTGTACCAATTTGATTAAGCTCACATCTTCCAAAAATTTAATTTAGCATAATTTTACTCTTCAAGAGTAAATATTAAATATCAACTTCTCATTTTCAAGGTGTCACATTACCTTGAAAATCTCTAAAGTATCAACTTTATCACAATTGGGTTAACTACGTTTCCAACTACAGTTGGCACACTCTAAGCCCATCTAGGGTGTAGAAAACACACTCTTAGGAATTCAAAATTTATTGGTGCTCCTTGAATGTTCTAGGTACTTATTAGGGATAACTTCCCTTGATACCTTCCTAGTGACTCCTAAACTTCTTAGAAGTCTTAATTACACTAGTCTTATTTAGTTCAACTCTATAAATATCTTCCCTTATAGCCTTAACTTGACTCTTAGACCTAGATTTAATTTTATAACTATATGAAAGTCTATGATATGAGGACACCTTTGTCGGAGCAGTCGAGGTGCCCTAGGTTTTGATGTTTGGGCAAAGGTTTATTATTGTATTTGATATGCATTGTGAGTGTGCAGGATACAGGTACAACGAGGAAAGTACAAGTGGGATCTTGGCAAATGAGGAAAGTCAATGACTAAGGTTGAAGAAAGCTTCAAAAGGCAAGACGTGAAGGATGGAGAGGCATATGAGAGATATGAGGTTGATGAAGGAGACTAGAAGGCTAAGTCTAGGTAAAGGAAGCCCGACAACAAGGATTGAGGCCGAAGGTGTTGGAACTTGGATGGCTAGAGAGGGGGGTGTGAATAGACAGACAACTTAAACTTCTCGCTTCTTTGAGTTTTCTGCACTTATGATTAGCAACAGAAACGAAATAGCAGAAAGAAACAAAGACAACCAGAAAATAGTAAACAGAAATAGGAAACCAAAGACGCTAACACGGAGGGTTTACAAGGTTCGGGGATAACTTGCCCCTACTCTTTGGCATGCCCGTGAGGTGGGCGATCCCTTGATCGTCGGCAGATCAAGCCCCGGGAAATCCGGATAGAATATAACCTCCTTCTCGGTGGAGAAATCTCTCCACAGTAGTCTCAACAGAATGATGTAATTAAGCACAGAGAAACACAAGAAGGCTTACAGAGCACTAGGACAGAAGGCACACAAGAGAACGCTTCACCGAACTCAACCCATCACAACTCTCACGCAAGAACTCCCCGCTCTTCGTGTCTGCTTGTTGATGGACTCGCAAAGCTCTCCCCTTCTTCCAAGTGCTCAAGTTGCAGAAGATTCAAAAATGATCAGAGTTTGCAAGTAGTATCCAAGAGTTGCCTCTGCTCCTTCGCCAACCATCTCTTAAGCTCTGCTCATCAGCAGGTCACCACTGGCGCCTCTGCAGCTCACCAGCGCGTCTGCAGCTCACAGGAGTGTCTACAATCTCCACCACCAACCCACTGACCTCTACTGGACTCCACTGAACCCTCTTCAGCCGAGCCTCAGGTCAGTCGTCAGCCTCGCCAGATGGTTGCCAGCCCGTGCCAGAAGCCGTTGAAACCTGCGAAGGGAAAACGGACAAACCTGACGAAGCGAAAGTCTCCAGTTGACCCTCCTTCTTCATTTGAGTCATCCCTGCATTACCTGCACACTTAACAGACGCTTAGCACAGCAAATCAAGAGTGAATCAGAGAGGTAGCAGAGAAAATAGAAGTGATTAGTGTGAAATCAGAAGTCTGACAGCGGATTTGAATTAAAGTTATCAGACACTGATCGGTCACCAGACCGATCAGTGAAGACCCTGATCGATCAGGTCACCTCCTGATCGATCCAGTGACTCCCTGATCGGTCACACTGACCGATCAAGGATCGTGGATTGATCACCGGACCGATCCACCACCTTGCTGGAGTTTCCCTCAACTCCCTGCAAGTTCCTGGCCTGATCGGTCACCTGACCAATCAGGCTGTGCCCTGATCGGTCACAGTGACCGATCAGGGTTCTCCAGACAAGCTATTGACCTTCTCTCTGATCGTTCACCAGAACGATCAGAAACCAAACAGAAACCTTCTGTTCTCTCCCTGATCGTTCACCAGAACAATCAGGAGCCGAACAGAAGCATTCTATTCTCTCTCTGATCGTTCACCAGAACGATCAAACTTCCCTGGATCGGTCACCAGACCGATCCACAACAAGGAGTTAGTGCCAACTCCCTGATCGGTCTCCAGACCGATCCAGCTCCGACCAATTCAACCCTAAGTCCAGAGAACAGGCTCCCTAGACTTCTCTGACTCATTCTGGTCCCGGAGAAAGAGCTCACGTGCCCTTCTCCTACCAGTATGCTCAATGCTCAGTCCCCCGGACCAAGACTTCGTGCCCGGCTTCACTCACCGGGACTTTGTTCAACCTAGCTTCCCTCGCTAGGACCTGGCTTCACTCACCAGGGTTTCCTTCACCTAGCTTCACTCGCTAGGACCCGGCTTCACTCATCGAGGTTTCCATCACCTGGCTTCACTCACCAGGACCCGGCTTCACTCACCGGGGTTTCCGTCACCCGACTTCACTCACCGGGATTCGTGCCCAGTCCCCGACTAGGACTTAAGCTGAACTTATCTTATTAACCTAAACTTAAATCGGTGTCAACACCAAAACAACAATTAGGTCTAACTGCATGAACAGAAGGAAGCTCCAGAAGGCAAGTCGTGAAGGATGGAGAGGCATCCAAGGGACGCAAGGCTGATGGAGGAGGTTAGAATGCTAGGTCTAGGTTGGTTGGGCGAGGACGAGTACAGAGAGATTATACTCGGGGCTAAAACCCTAAGTTTAGGATCTGGACAGTTGACTGCTACTGGGAGTAGTCGACTGGTAGAGGTCACAGAATGATCAATCGACTGATCTTCTGTACAGTCGATTGATGTCGGCTGAATTCGAACGTTGAGTTATAATGTTTGAATTCGACAGCTGGCAATCAACTGGTGTTAGCACCAGTCAACTGGTAATGGCTGGATTAGGAACGAGCTCTATTTAAGAGAGCTCAGTTTGGCTGAGCAAAGGTTGACGAAATAAGCTTGGTTAAAGCTTATTAGTAGTCTTCCTTGTGCTCTAGAGTTCTTGTGCGCTACTAAGAGGTTTTGGTGAGTTTGTGGTGAGGTTTCTCCACCCACAGGAGGTTGAGCATAGCCAGAGGTTTTCCAGGGCCCAATCAATCGACGAATAGGGATCGCCCACCTTATGGACAACTATGAAGTAGGACATCATCTCTGAACCACATAAATTAGTTTGTATTCTTCCTTGTTAGTTTTAATTTATATTATATTCCATTGCACACTAACAATTTAGGAAGAACCGTGAAAAAATAGATGATCGGATATTCACCCCTCTAGTCATACGATCGAGACCCCAACAAGTGGTATCAGAGCAGAGGTTCACTCTTGTTGGACTAACCACTAAAGGAGCAAGGCGCTAGAGGAAGAAGACAAAGATGGAGTCGGAATGTCTGCAAGGATGGTATATATGGATCCCACCTCCATATGATCAAAATGATTTTAATTACTGGATAAAGCGGTTAGAGACTTGGTTCCAAATGGATTTGGACCATTGGACCACATTGGAGGTTCCGTTTAAAGCTCCAACGGACAAAAAGGGGAAGCGTCTCTGACCTTGATATTGGACTAAGGAACAAAAAGAGGAAGCAAAGTTGGATAAGGAAGTAACAAGAATTATTTTAAATTTATTACCTTCTTATATTGTGTCACGTATAGGTGAATACAAGAATGCTTATGAGCTATGGAGAAAGGTGATAATTCTTCATGAGAATTCTATACGAGGACAAGAAGTGGAGGTGCCAAAGGACAAGGGCTTATTGGTCCAAGAAAAGGAGAAAGACCAATTGGAAGTCGAGTCGAGTTCAACATCCAAAGAGGAAGAGGAAGTGGAATTGTCCACATCCTTAAGTGAGGAAGAAGAAGAGCAATCCAAGGTAGAGGAGATCTTGGAAGCTCAACCCTCAACCTCAACTACCGAGAAGAGTGAGAAATCCCACATCGAATGCTTTGAGTGTGGGGAATTCGAACATTACAAGAGTAGGTGTTCTTCACTCAAGAAGGTAAAAGAGGTAAACCCTAAACCTGGTAAAGTTCATTTAAAAACTAATGTGGGTTGTAGGGATGAAGTCAAGGATAAGAAGCATATAATTTGCTTCACGTGTGGTGAACGTGACCACTACCACACAAAATGCCCAAGGAAAGGAGAGCTCAAGAAGCTAGAGCATTTGAAGAAATTGGAGAAGAAGAGGAGCTCAAGTCAAGGGGGAGCTTCAAAGGTAAAAGGGAAGGTAATCCCTTATTTAAAATTTAATCTAATTTTTAATTCTTATATGCTTGTTAGAAATAATATAGATTATTTACCCAAGCATAATCATGGATTTAGGTATAATGATAGGAATAGGGTTAACAAGATAGATAACCCTAGAAAATCATTACCCAAGGCTAGACCCAAACTTCCATGCTTAAGGGGAGGAAGGTAATAAATGATTAAGGCATTAATCCCAAGAAAGAGAGACATATGTCTAGAAAAGTGGGTACATCTAGGAATATCCAAGATGGACATGTTGACTCTAGGGTTAGAATTCTAAAATTAGAAAATTAAGTCTTGAAGGCAAGGCTTAAGGAAATGGAGAGAGCCCTAAATAGGTTCATTATTGGAACTAAGAGACTTGCCATGACCAAGAGAATGTGTTTGGGTGGTTAAAAACCTAAAAATATCATATAAAGTACCTCCAAGACCAAGAGAATGTCAAATACTAGAAAGACACAAGACATTGGTAAGGGAGGTGTAATCAAGAACAAGATGTCCAAGATTAAAAAGGTAGGCCAAGAATCACAGGAGGTATACCAGTATGACCTCGTAACTGTGGATGAGTCACCTAAGGAGGTGGCTAAGGCTAAAAACTCAAGGGGAAGCTCTAAGAGTCTATTTGGGACCCATGGTCAATGGATCTCGGAAGAGGATATCTCCCGAAAGTTTAGATGGACCATGGAGTGTGCCAAAGGATTTAGAGATATATTTGAGTCTCAATCCTTGGGTTTTGGCACATTAGGCTTTAGTTTCATGCAAGAAATATGACATTGGGGTCATATTGAATGAAAAATTGATTTTGATGTATAGATATCATATAAATCAATGCTAGGGAAGCATTGTGGGTTGGTATGAGCAGATATATCAAGAGAAAGTCAAAACTATGACTTTAGATCAAGGTTCAATAAACTATTTAGTTAGTTTTGGATTTTTTGTCAATCTTAGGATCCAAGATATATACATTTTTAAATGTATTTTTTTCAACTAACCACAAGTACCACAAACCTCTCTACAAAATTTTAAAATTTTAATTTTTGGAGATTTATGAAATTTCTAGTGCATTTCTAAAATTGGGTTCAAAATGTAAAAATGGACTGATATTGGGGTATCAGTCGACTGGTGTGGGGTTCAGTCGACTAATAATTTTATGAGTTACCTTTCGATAGGGGTCAGTCGACTGGTAACTGTCTCAGTCGACTGATACAAGCTGAAATTATTTTCAACAAAGTCGAAAAGTGTCCAAATGAGTGTAAACCTGTGTATAATCTTATGGGGGTTAATACACAATGTTTATAGTCATTAGAGGTTAAAAAAATTTAATAATTGGGATATTGTCGGAGCTTTTTTTGATGTGTGGCAAAGGGGGAGAAGTGTTGGATTTAAATGGGAAACCAATACACCTTTGCTTGAAATCAAAGCTCAAGGGAGAGCTTAGGTGAAGGGGGAGCAATGCTGCTCATTTGTTGGCAAAGTGGGAGAAGTACCTTTGTAAGGAAATCCGAGCTCAAGGGGAGCTTAAGTGAAGAGGGAGCCTAAGATTAGGTTCCATGATTTATGCATGTTCATTGTATTATTTCCCTAACTTAAACAGGTTGCCAATATCAAAAAGGGGAGATTGTTGGAGCAATCGAGGTGCCCTAGGTTTTGATGTTTGGGCAAAGGTTTAAGTTAGGTTTATTGTTGTATTTGATATGCATTGTGAGTATGCAGGATATAGGTACTGTTGGTGCAGGAAGCACCATATCGAACCTTGTTTTGATATTGGCAAAGGATTCAAAGGGATTCAAAGTTAAGTATTATTTGTGATCTAATGTGTTCACTGAGTGTGCAGAAAGAAGTCCTGGCGAAGGACAGCTGGGCACCTAGCGAAGGGATGCTAGGCATCGAAACCCTAAGACCTGGCGAAGGGCTGCTAGGCACCTGGCGAAGGGCTGCTAGGCATTAAAGACCTGGCAAAGGGCTGCTAGGCACCTGGCGAAGGGCTGCTAGGCATCAAAGACCTGGCGAAGGGCTGCTAGGCACCTGGCGAAGGGTTGCTAGGCATTGAAGACCTGGCGAAGGGCTGCTAGGCACCTGGCCAAGGGCTGCTGGGCAAAAGTCCAACCGGAGGAGCCAGTTGGCAAAAGGTAAACTCTCCTGAGAGGAGTAGGTGAGGACGCATTCCCCGTACAGGGAACAGTAGGCGTCGGTTCGACCTAGGGTTCCATTTAGGAGACCCGAAGTCAGAACCAAGACAGCTACGACTGTAAAAAATGATCTAATCTTCTTGCCTTGTTTGTTGTGGAACTAACCTTGGATGCAGGGACCAAAGGAATGTGTTTCTGCAGCTCAGAACGCCCCAAAGGAGAGGGGCAGGCACCTGGGCTAGGCGCCCGAGAGGTCCCGGGCGCCCAAGGTCAAAGCCAAACAGCAGTAAAGCAAGAAGCGCTTCGAATCAACACTAGGCTAGGCGCCCGGGAGGTCCCGGGCGCCCAAGGTCAAGGCCAAAGATGAGTCAAAGCAAAATCAGCCACGAAACCAGCGGACCCAGTCAAGCTGGGTGCCCGGGAGGTCCCGGGCGCCCCAGTCAGCTCCAGAGCCGATTCGAAGGGGATAAGTGCTGACCAAGCTTCAGATAGAGGTTCTCGGATCTGAAGGCACGTGTCAGGCGCCCCTGACGTCCCAGGCACCCCCAGGAGCACTATAAAAGGGGCTCGACCCCTAAGGCTTCAACAACACTTTTTCCAACGCCTCCAAGCTTTTCATCCAAGCGCTCTGCTCCGACAAACTCCATTCTCGACATTCCAGCGCCGACGACGAACCTCTGCTCTGAAGTACGATCCACATCAGGGCGTCGGTAACGAAAAGTGTAATTCATTTACTTACTGCACTATTCTTGTATTAAATCTGTAAACCTTTGCGCAAATATAGAATTGCCCGTCGTAAACGGTCAAGGACCGTGGGCCTTGGAGTAGGAGCCGACCGCGACTCCGAACCAAGTAAAAATAATTGTGTTCTTTGTGTATTTTAATTCCGTTGCATTTTCTCTTTCTTATCCGAAAAATTTTTCACGATATTTGTTGGAAACGGGATGGCTAGAGAAGGGGGGGTGAATATAGCCAATCACTTTTATCTTTGGCAAGTAACAAGTTTCTGCACTTAATCTTATCAGTAGCACAGCGGAAGAAATAAAACAATAAAGTAGTGCAGTAAACCAAAACAGAAATCGAGAACAAACAATCACAGCTAGTAAGATCGCTAACAAAGAGGGTTTACAAGGTTCAGGGATAACTTGCCCCTACTCCTTGGCATTCCCTTAAAGTGGGCGATCCCTTGATCGTCGGCAGATCAAGCCCCGGTTGGCACCGGATATAAAGCAACCTCCTTCTTGGTGGAGAAACCTCTCCACAGCGTTTCAATCACAGATAAATGTTTAAGCTCAATGAAACAACAAGAAGGATCTTACTCAAGCACTCAGCAAGGACAAGAACACAGCAAGCTTCCCTGAGCTCCACCCAGTGGCGATCTCACGCAAGAACCCTTCTTCGTGTCTTCCCACTGTCGGACTCCTAGCTCCTTGTTCTCTCCTTCAAGCACTCAAGTAATGGATGATTGCTTCTCGAAAAATCAGTAGCTTGCTTAAGGTGATGAAACTTCAAGAACGGAGCAAGCTTGTTGTGGAGAACTCAAGGCGCAGCAAGAAGACAGTATTCAGAAAAACCTCTCTTTCACGAAGTCATCTTCCGCCCTTTTGATCTTCCACACAGCACCAGGTGACAACATCCTCCGTAGCCTCCAACTACCATGCTGCCAACGCCAGCTACCACTGAGCCCTCTCTGGTCTTCCTGAGATCCCCTCAGCCAAGCCCCAGTCTCGGCTCCAGTCTGCAGCTCGGCCGTTGCAACCTGAAATGGAGAATCGAACAAACCTGCTCCCAGGAAAGCCTCCTTTGACCTCTCCTTGAGTGTTTGAATCCTCCCCTGTCACCTGCAGCTTAATCAGAGTGTTAGAGCAGCGTATCACACAGTAAATCAAATATCAGATGTAAGTGGCAGCAAATCGGATACGTTCAGACGCGATCAGAGCGTCTGACAGTGCATTTGAATTAAAGTGATCGGTCACCGGACCGATCAGAGATACCCCTGATCGGTCACCAGACAGATCAGGCTAGGTCCAGACCGATCAGGCTCCGTCCTGATCGATCCCCAACGCTCGATTAGAAATCGCGATTTCTTTGTGACTTCTCCTGGATCGATCACCAGACCGATCCCAGGTTGTGGATCGTTCACCTGACCGATCCACCCCTTTCTTGGGCGATTTCTGAGCTTAGCAGTCCAGACCTCCTGATCGGTCACCAGACCGATCAGGTGCAGATCAGCAAGGGAACTCAACCTCACTGTTCGCTCCCTGATCGGTCACCAGACCGATCAGGAGCAAAGCAGTGGGTGAAACACACACTCCCTGATCGGTCATCAGACCGATCAGTCGTTGCTGGATCGGTCACCAGACCGATCCACAACAGGGCAGCGTGCCAGCTTCCCTGACCGATCACCAGACCGATCCAGGGACTTAAACTTAGCCCTCCAAGCTAAGTTCTCTTCCACCTTAGCCCTCCAAGCTAAGGATTTTTCACCTAACCCTCCAAGTTGGGAATTTGCACCTAACCCTCCAAGTTAGGACTTTTCACCTAGCCCTCCAAGCTAGGACTTTTCACCTAGCCCTCCAAGCTAGGACTTTTCACCCAACTCTTCTGGATTAGGACTTTCCAAACCTAGCCCTCCAAGCTAGGACCTGACCCTCCAAGCCAGGACTTTTTCACCTAATTCTCTAAGATGGGAATTTGCACCTAACCCTCCAAGTTAGGACTTTTCACCTAGCCCTCCAAGCTAGGACTTTTCACCCACCTCTTCCGAATTAGGACTTTTCCATACACCTAGCCCTCCAAGCTAGGATTTTCAACACCTAACCCTCCAGGTTAGGATTTTCCAACACTAGCCCTCCATACTAGGATTTTCCATACCATGCCTGATCCCCGATCAGGACTTAAACATAATCATCATAATCATCAACCTAAACTTAAATCGATGTCAATACCAAAACAACAATCAGGGCCAGACTGCATCAACAATATTCACCCCCCCCTCTGTCGTGTTTCTCGATCCAACAAGTGGTATCAAAGCGGGGTGGCACAAATTTGGTGCAACCACCAATTTGAGAGTTTTTCGGATTTTCGAAATTATTTTATCTTTTTTTAATCTTTCTCGTTAATCGAGGTTGGTGCAACACCACTCGATCTTTATTTCAAATAAATAATATCTGTGGGTGGGTTTAAAATATTCTTACGCCTTTTTCAATTTTGAATTCTTATTTTTTCACCATAAGTCAGAATTGTTAAAATGATCAATTGTTGAAAAATTGTCATAAATGTTTTTTATTATTATTTTAATATTCATTCTCGAAATTCGTGCTATCTTAATTTGAGCAATCTCTTTTAACTCTTATTTTTTCCATTAATTAGAATATTCATTTTCTAAAAATTTGTCTCAAACTTTTTATTATTATTATTTTATTATTCTGCCTCGAAATTCGTGCAATATTTTTGTTAGGCTATTTTTTCTCTCTCCCGCACTACTAATCCAAGACCAAGTATTGGTACATTTTTGTTATTTCTTGTGTATACGAGGTTTTAACTTAATGGCCAACCAAGAGTGGAACAGTGCCCGCCCACCGCTATTCTCCGGCGAGAACTTCAATTTCTGGAGAAGTAAAATGGAGTCTCTTCTGAAGGTCCACATGGACGTATCGCAGATCATCGAAACTGGATTCTCTTTTCCCGTAGAAGATGAGTTATCAATCGAGTGGGACAAACTGGATGAACAAACCCTCAAACAAATCGAGACCGATGCAAGGGCAACAACAATCCTACAATATAGCCTAACCAAGGAGCAACTCGAACTAGTGGGTCCATTCAGATATGCTAAAGAGATTTGGGAAAAATTGATCAACCTTCATCAAGAGATCTCTGATGAAGAAGAAGATCAGGTAAGTTATCTTACACTCTCGGTCCAAGCACAGACAACCGAGTCAGAGTCTGAACCCAAATCCAAAAGTCAAAATCGAACCAGAATTAGACGACGAATTGACTGAGATGGTAACCGATTTCAAATTCTTTTCAAAATTAGAATTAAATAATCAAACAGATACTGTAATGGTCGAGGAAGGTGTAAATTCTATTGCAGGGAAAACTCCAAAAGAACCACCAAAGAAGGAGCTTCAACCAGTACCCGAGTCCGACTCAGACACGGAATCAGAAGATGAGTCTAGATCCGAGACGGCAAGAATCAAGGGGGAGATTCCCAATAAGAAATCAAAAGATAAATTTGTAAATTCAAATTTGAAAAATCAAATAATTTGTTACACATGCAGGGAGAGAGGGCACTACAAAAGTAAGTGTCCTACTCGTAAGATTCGAACGACACCACAGACGGCGACAAAGGAACCAGTTCCAAAAGCACGAAAGGACAAGAGTCGCATCCAATGCTTCAAGTGCCAGGAGTTTGGGCATTACAAAGATGAATGCACGGATAGAAGAGACAAAGATCCAGAGACAAAGGAACCAGTTCCAAAAGCACGAAAGGACAAGAGTCGCATCCAATGCTTCAAGTGCCAGGAGTTTGGGCATTACAAAGATGAATGCACGGATAGAAGAGCCAATGATCCAAGACCTATCAATACGGGTAACTTTAATTTATATCAAAATCCACTCTTTACCATGAATACTGATAGTTTAATTAATCTCCCTTAGTCAAATTTAGATATGGATGCATGCTTAAATAACATAATTAATTCATGCAAATTAATTAATTCAAACTTCAGAAAGTTAAAACAAGAAAATGAGACTTGGAAAATTAAATTTGATATGCTAGAAAAATTAATTAATAATCTTGCTAACTTAGAAAATCCAGAAATTTCTCCTCACTATGACTTTACTTGAAGTTTTTTTTTGCTATTCATAAATAGTTAGTTTAAGGACTAAGGAGTTACTTAAAACTTGAAAACCTAGTATTGGGAGGAGGTGAGATGATAGTACGTTAGGGACACATTTCTAATAAGGTCAAGTATGCACTACTTGGTCTGTTTAGTCTGGTGGAACTAGCCGAAACTACCGATCCAAGACCCAAACTAGTTAGACCAAAATCTTTCAAGGAGTAACTTGAAAATGAATTTTCTATAAAAGACTTTGTCAAGGAAAGGGTTGATGATCCAATAAGGCTACGGCCAAAGAAGGCCTAGTGTCTCGCCAAGACCTGGAAGCCAATTATAGAAAATCAAATTCACTTTACTATTGTCAGATTTGAATCTAACACAAATTTTAAGTAAATCTTAGATTTAACACTAATTCGAAGATAAAAATTAATGCATCTCACAAAACAGTTAAGGATATCCTGTTTTGTCATTTAGAAATGAGTGAGATGCTTAGGATCTAAAAGTTTAGTCCAACCCAACCAACCTTACAAACTGAAACGATTTCAAATTTCAAAATTTTAACTTTAATAAATACTTTTAAAATTCTAATTTAATTCAACTGAACAACTCTCAAAATTCAAATTTAACCCTCTTAACTAATTTTAAAATCCTCAAAAATCAAATTTAACTTTTTAAACTAAGATTTAATATTTCAAATCATCTTAGGTTTCTTTTGTTCACTTACCTGAAATTTATTCCTTTCTTTTGCCATTATATAAAGAAATTCTTTTAGGCAATCAAATTATTTTTGTTGGTCTTGCAAAAGTCACTTTGGGTATTATTTAGGATGTTTTTTTTAAAAGTGTCTGCAGTCCGGACTTTGATATTTTTCGGACTAAAGTTTTTTTAAAAAAAACAAAACTTCCATTTTTTTTGGAAATCATTTTAAATATTGAATTTCTCCTTTTCAGTTTTCTATATTAACTTTTGCAAAAAGGAGAAAGAAATTATGTTTCAAATCATTAAAACAAAATAATTGTTTTTTAAACTTAGTTTTCATCTCTTTTTGTTTGAATCAAACCCTAAGACTCAGAGGAAGAGTACTTGTGGTCAACAAGCTTCCTAGGACTGGGTCAAGTTTAGAGGGAGATCAAATTAAAAGAATTATTTAATAACATATTTTCATGAACTATATCTTCAAAATCTTGCTGAAAATATAAGTCCTTCAAAATACTATTATTCATAATTTTTTTGGCTTATGAAATTGTTTTTGAAATAATGTTTACTTGGGTTGAAAATTTTCCAGGACACTTAGGGAAATGTCCTTGTAGTTAACAAGGTTTCCTAGGATTGTGTTAGACTGAAAAAGAAACCAAGGCAAGTAAAGTATTATGTTTTCAAAATAACATTAAAAAAAATTTCTTAAAATATTATGTTCAAAAATACTTATATTTAAAAAAAATGCACTGAGAAATCTTTCAAAAGTACTTCTATTTTCAAAATATAATGTTTTCAAAAGTACTAATACTTTTCAAGGCAATAGTGTTCTAAGTGTGTACAAATACAAATATTTTTTCAATACTTTTCAAAGTGGAGTTTTGTTGGTGCAATTTAAAGCTTTTTGCTATACTTTTAAGAATTATACTAAGTATTTTTATGTTTCCAAAACTCATAGGCTCTGATACACAAAGTTCTTCCTTAAAACTTCTTTCAAAATATGGGTTTCAAAAGTTCTTTATTGATATATGGCCAAGGGGGAGAGAAAGGAAGAAAGAGAGAAATTTTTTAAAAACAGTAACGGTGAATTGCTAAGTGCTTCAAAAAGTTCTAAGTGCTTTCAAAACTTTCTAAGTGCATATTTTCCTGAAAATACTCTTAAGTAAAATTTTCTTTAGTAAACAAAATTTGTCTGAACAAAAACCTTTTGAAAATTTTTGACAAATGTTTCTAAGTAAATTTTTTTTTGGTGAAAAGCTTGTCTAGAAATTTTTTAAACATTTTATTTTTCAAAATGTCTAAAGTGTTTCCAAACAAATTCTTCTAAGTGTGCAAATTTTTTTTGGTAAACAAACTTTTTTTCCTAATTCTCAAAGTTGAACATTTTTTTAAAAGGAAATTTGGCTTCAAAATTTTGCCTAAAAATTCTTTTTGCAAAGCCTTGTAAGTAAAAGTTGTTTAACAAAATTTAGGCTTGCAAAACTTTTCAAAATGAAAAATTGTCCCAGTATAATAATTTTTTTTATGCAAAGACTTTTACTCTATTTTTTGAAAAACACTTTGTCAAAAACTTAGAAGTTTTTCAAAATACTTTTCAAAATGAACTTAGAATTATTTCTTTCAAAAGCAATGAACGTTTTCATACTTAAAACCTTTTTCAAGAGTTAACAAAAAATCTTTCAAACTGAAAATTTGCATGTTTCTTTTAAACAGCTTCAAAGGGAAAATTTCAAATCAGGGGGAGCTTTATGTAATGTTTCAATGTTGCAAGGTTTTGTAACATGTTTTGTTTGAAAACTATTTTTTGAAAAAGTTGTGAACTTCTTTACTTAAATTTATTTTGATAAAACTCAAAACTCTCTATTAAAAACCTTGTTCGCCCATGTATGTTTTTGATATACGTCAAAGGGGGAGGAAAGGTCAAAGTTAAGTATTTTATAACACAAGTATTCAGGGTTTTAGGGGAAGTATGAGAAATAAAGGATTTCTTTTCAAATCTACATTTATTCTGTTCATAACTATTATACTTCATTGATTGTTACTTTCTTTTCTTATCAGTTATAAGTTTTTACTTAACTTTGAATTGTGTTGCCATAAATCAAAAAGGGGGAGATTGTTGGTGCAGGAAGCACCATATCGAACCTTGTTTTGATATTGGCAAAGGATTGAAAGGGATTCAAAGTTAAGTATTATTTGTGATCTAATGTGTTCACTGTGTGTGCAGAAAGAAGTCCTAGCGAAGGATAGCTGGGCACCTAGCGAAGGGATGCTAGGCATCGAAACCCTAAGACCTAGCAAAGGGCTGCTAGGCACCTGGCGAAGGGCTGCTAGGCATCGAAGACCTGGCGAAGGGCTGCTAGGCACCTGGCGAAGGGCTGCTAGGCATCAAAGACATGGCGAAGGGCTGCTAGGCACTTGGCGAAGGGATGCTAGGCATTGAAGACCTGGCGAAGGGCTGCTAGGCACCTGGCGAAGGGCTGCTGGGAAAAAGTCCAATCGGAGGAGCCGGTTGGCAAAAGGTAAACTCTCCTGAGAGGAGTAGGTGAGGACGCGTTCCCCGTCGAGGGAACAATAGGCGTCGGTTCGACCTAGGGTTCCATTTGGGAGACCCGAAGTCAGAACCAAGACAGCTATGGCTGTAAAAAATGATCTAATATTCTTGCCTTGTTTGTTGTGAAACTAACCTTGGATGCAGGGACCAAAGGAATGTGTTTCTGCAGCTCAAAACGTCCCAAAGGAGAGGGGCAGGCACCTGGGCTAGGCGCCCGGGAGGTCCCGGGCGCCCAAGGTCAAAGCCAAATAGCAGTAAAGCAAGAAGCGCTTCGAATCAACACTAGGCTAGGCGCCCGGGAGGTCCCGGGTGCCCAAGGTCAAGGCTAAAGATGAGTCGAAGCAAAATCAGCCACGAAGCCAGTGGACCCAGTCAAGCTGGGCACCCGGTCGCCCTAGTAAGCTCCAGAGCCGATTCGAAGGGGATAAGCGCTGACCAAGCTTCGGATAGAGGTTCTCGGATCCGAAGGTACGTGTCAGGCGCCCCCGACGTCCCAGGTGCCCCCAGGAGCACTATAAAAGGGGCTTGACCCCTAAGGCTTCAACAACACTTTTTCCAACGCCTCCAAGCTTTTCGTTCAAGCGCTCTACTCCGGCAAACTCCGTTCTTGACATTCCAGCGTCGACGACGACCCTCTGCTCCGAAGTACGATCCACATCAGGGCGTCGGTAACGAAAACTGCAATTCATTTACTTACTGCACTATTCTTGTATTAAATCTGTAAACCTTTGCGTAAATATAGAATTGCCCGCAGTAAACGGTCAAGGACCGTGGGCCTTGGAGTAGGAGCCGACCGCGACTCGAAACCAAGTAAAAACAATTGTGTTCTTTGTGTATTTTAATTCCGCTGCGTTTTCTCTTTCTTATCCGAAAATGTTTTCACGATATTCACCCGCCCCTTTTTTGTGTTTCTCGATCCAACAGGTACAACGAGGAAAGTCCAAATGGGATCTTGGCAAATGAGGGAAGTCAAGGACTGAGGCTGAAGGAAGCTCCAAAAGGCAAGACGTGAAGGATGGAGAGGCATCCGAGGGATGCGAGGCTAATGGAGGAGGCTAGAAGGCTAAGTCTTGGTAAAGGAAGACTCAACAACAAGGATCGAGGCCGAAGGAAGCTTCAAAAGGTAAGTCGTGATGGATGGAGAGGCATCCGAGGGACGCGAGGCTGATGGAGGAGGCTAGAAGGCTAGGTCTAGGTTGGTCGGGCGAGGACAAGTGCAGAGAGATTATACTCGGGGCTAAAATTCTAGGTTTAGGGTCTGGGCAGTCGATTGCTACTAGAAGCAGTCAACTGGTAGTGGTCACAGAAAGATCAGTCGACTGATCTTCTATACAGTCGACCGGTGTCGACTGAATTCGAACGTTGGGCTATAACATTCGAATTCGATAGCTGGCAGTCGACTGGTGTTGGCACTAGTCGACTGGTAACGGATGGATCAGGAACGAGCTCTATTTAAGAGAGCTTGGTTTGGCTAACTAAAGGTTGACGAAATAAGCTTGGTTAAAGCTTATTAGTAGTCTTCCTTATGCTCTAGAATTCTTGTGCGCTACCAAGTGGTCTTGGTGAGTTTGTGGTGAGGTTTCTCCACCCACAAGGAGGTTGAGCATAGCCGGAGATTTTCTGGGGCCTAATCTACCGACAGATAGGGATCGTTCACCTTACGGACAGTCGTGGAGTAGGAGCATCATCTCCGATCCATGTAAATTGATTTGTGTTCTTCCTTGTTAGTTTTAGTTTATATTGTATTCCATTGCGCACTAACAATTATAGGAAGAACCGCGAAATAAGTGGGTGATCGGTTATTCACCCCCTCTAGCCATGCGACCGAGTCCCCAACAACCTTATTCTTGAACTTGGATTTATACCTCAAACCCTTCTTGTCCATGAATGACATTTGTTTTCCTAAACCTAGGTTTTGTTCCTTAGACCCTTTGACACTACTTGTCATTTTTTTAAGGGTCTTTTCTAGTTTATCAAGTCTTGACCTCGAGACTTGATTTTCAGTCATTAAATCCTCAATTTTGGATTTTTTATGATTGCCTTGGATATTTTCCCTTTTAGCCTTAGAATATATAGGTATATCATTAAATGTCTTAAAGTTTTACCCACCTTAGGTGTGATAGTCCTAGCATGAAATGACTTATAATTCTTCCTAGAATTATCATACTTTCTATTTTCACAATAAATAGCATTATAACGATAAAAATTATTTCTAGCATGCTTTTTATCATGATTTAACTCTTGACTTGAGCTTCTACTCTTGACTTATCTTTGATGTTTCCCCCCTTAGAGGCATTGATTTCGGTAATTTCCCTTTTGATTGCATAGGAAGCACATGATATGCTCCTTGCCTTTACATACCATGGGACCTGCCTCCTTTGATTTTTTTTTTTCCCTTCACCTTAAGTGTCACTTGACCCTTCTTCTTCTTAACTAATTTTGTATACTTGCTTTTATAGTGTCCTCTTCCTCTACACTCAAAATAAATTATATGATTTTTATCTCTATAAATTGAATTTGTTATACCTTCATGAGTTGAGCTCGGAGAGGTGGCACTTTCTTCTTCCTCATTAAAACGACTTTAGATGATGATGCTTTTTCTTGTTCTAATGTCAATGGTATATGCTCCCCCTCAATCCTTGAGATGGATGTTTCTTGAATTTCTTCCTCGGATGTGTTGAATATCTTTCAACCTCTAAGTCCTCATGCTCTTGATCTAAAGAGTCTCTCTATTTAGGTTCATCTTTATTTGGCATTGAGGTTGAAGTTTTATGAAGCTTGGTCAATTTACTACATAACTCAGCTTCTTGAAATGAACCTATCTTGCACAAATTATTGTTAGGCAATGAATTAACCAAAATTTTAGTTACCTTATTATTTGCCTCGGATCTTTCAATGTGCTCCTTTGTCATTCCTTTTTCTTGAGAAGCTTTTCGTTGTCATCTATTGGATCTTGAAATCCTTCCATTAGAGTATCTCCATCATAAAATAATTTTCGATCCTTGACTTCGAAAGATTGGAGCTTGCAATTTCAAATTGTGGAGGTGTTCAGGTGTCATATTTGAATTCATCTTTAAACTCCATTTTGAACATGAGCTCCCATGATGATTAGCTTTTTGACTTGTTGAAATTAGGGCTCAAATCTTTAACTTCTTCTTCTTTCTCTAGCTCATTGCTCTCTCCTTTGATTAGTCTAAATAAGAGCAGTCTCACTCTAATACCACTAATTAGAACACGTAGAGAGCTAGAGGGTGAGATGAATAGCTCGCTTCGCTCTTTGATGATTTGTCACAAGGGAAACTTGAAGCAATGCTAACCTCTTGATCTTTACTTGATATTCATCTCCTTAAGGTGACTAATCCAAGAATCCACACCGTACACATAGCTCCACTATGAACACGCTCCTTTTTGGAAACACTTTAGAGCTGGAGAAACCTTGTACAAGCTCACACATAAGAATACACAAGAAAATACAAACTAGGTTACACAAGAAATCGAAAAACGATTACACAAAGAACCTTGCTTTTCTTTCTTTTTTGTTGCTCGGAGAAGCCTCTTGTAGACTCGGACAGGTAGCAGCACTTCGCTCAGAATCATCTAAGAACCAACCTCAAGTGTTGTGTTGAGTTCTACCTTTGAATCTTCGTGAAAGTCCTTTATATCACACTGATTTAGGGTTCCTATTTGATTGCCCTTACTCTCAATCGATTACCACGTCAGATCTGATCAAATCCAATCGTTTAATCTTTGCAATGGCTCTTTTCTGCTTTTTCCAATCGACCACCTAATCGATTAACTAGTCTCTTAATCGATCACCTAATTAATTAAGACAATTTCTATTCTTGAGACAAAGGCTTCCAATCGATTACCTAATCAATTGGCATTACCCTAGATCGATTACCCAATTGATCCAGAACATTTCTGTTTTGTGAAAAACAACTCCCTGATCAATTGGTGGTGATCAATTGGTGTAGTCTCTTAATCGATCACCTGATCGATTAATAGTGCTTTTGTTTTCACTACAAGAGGCTTCCAATCAATCACTTGATCGATTGGCGTTGCCTTTGATCAATTACCCAATCGATCCAGTACCTTTCTATTTCGTGAGAAAGAGCTCCCCAATCGATCACCTGATCAATTAGTATTGGGCTAATTGATTGCTCAAACCCTAACCTATCTAACCTATGTCTAGGGTTCCCTTGTCCAATACTCAATCAACCGTGACCTGTTGGGACTTTCCGTTGTCTAGTATCTAGTCAACCTTAATGTGTTAGGGCTTCCTCATGAAGTGTCTGGTCAACCGTTGACTCATTTGGACTTTCCCTTACCTAGTTCCTAACTTGGACTTTTCTCATGCCAAATGTTTAGCTCCCAGCTAATCCTCCTTAGACTTAACCTAATTCCCAACTAAGTTTGCCTAGTCCCACTAGGGCTTCACTCGTGGCAAGTGTTTAGCTTCCCACTAACCCACCTTGGACTTCATCTAGTTCCCAACTAGGTTTGTCTAGTTTCACTAGGACTTCACTCGTGCTAAGTGTTTATCTTTCAGCTAACCCACCTTGGATTTAACTTAGTTCCTAACTAGGTTTGTGTATTCCCACCCACTAGGACTTATATTTGCTTAACTTCTAGTTATGACTTTACAAATCAAGTCTGTTAAATACCAAATTTTATGGGGTTGAAAAGGTGGTTTTTGAAAGTTAGGGGCCTAGTTGTAATTTTCTAAATCTGTTGGGTTTATTTGCAAAATGCCAAAACAAATATAAAAGCCCTAAAAACCTCCTCCCAAATCAGTTCCACGCCCGATTCCCCCTCTGCCCTAGCCGACGCTCGCCGCCGCAGCCGCACGCGAGCGGTTCCGCCTCAGCGACGCTGACACTCCATCGCGCCGTCGCCGTCGCCGACGCCGACACTTCATCTTCTTCCTTTCTCTTCCTCTCGCGATTGAGAAGTCGCCGGTTCTCCTTCTTCCGCGCGCCACAAGCCCTAGCCGACTTCCTTTTTCTTTCTCCTCTGTTGTCCAGCGAGCGAAGTCGACGATTTCCTCTGCCTTCTTCCTTTCTTCGGCGACTGTTTTGGAGCAAGGGATTCCGGGATTGGTTGTGCCGAATCTGAGCGAGGAGCAGGGTGATCCTCCTGTTCCTGTGCGCCGAGCAAAGGTAAGGAAGGTTGATTTTAGGTTTCCTTTGAGTTGTTGATTGGTAGTATGGTTTAGAATGATTTTAGTTTGGAGTTTTGGTTCACTACTGTTGGCGCTCCTTTAGGTATGTGTTGTAGTGGTTTTGTTTGGATCTGATGTTTATTGCTATAGATTGGTTTTGAAAGCTAAATTCTATTGAGGAAGATGGGCTATTGTTATCTTGATTTATGGATTGAATTGGTGATGGCTTTGATTAGTTGTTCTTGAAAACAGAAGAGTTGTTTCTAGGTTATAGTTTCTACCGTGAGCCCTTACTAGGATTGGATCGATTTCTGTGTTTAATTCTGTTGTGGGAGGTAGGTTTGGGTTATGATTTAGTTGTTAATTTGTGGATGGGTTTATTGTCATGTTCTTCTTGAACAAGGCTAAGCTTGAGGGAAGTTGTTGTGAACTGTAGATTATAGAGTTTATTTGATTTGGATATAATATTGGATGAATTAGGTTAAGAAGGGAACCGTTGTAAATTGTGAGTTATTTAAATAGATGTTGTAATTAGGATTTGTTTTAATGGTGTTTAGTATTTTGATTAGCTAATTTGTTAATTTTATAATTAGCTAGACATTATCATATATACAGGACCTTGATTTTGGATTCGTTTAGTTGATCGTGGAAGGTTCTCCTCGTTCACGAACTTCTATAATAAAGGCGGGTACTTCTCCTTTGTACTCGAGTAGTTTTTTTTACCTTAAAGCATGGCTATTTCATGTCTAGTAGGTTGCTTGACCTTAATCATTGTTGTTTGTTATTTTAACATCGTCGTTGATACTTATTCTTCGTTGATCTTCGAGTATTCAAAATTTGTTTCTGTACAGTTCCCTGTTGGTTTTCTGTTCTGTAAAGTGTTGCTTGTACGCGAGTACTTAGAAGTCCATTAAAGACAGATAGGTTTATTTAGCATTAGAAATATCCTACCTAGTAGTGTATGTGCATAATCGTTGGTTTTCGATTTCTAGTTGGTTGTATTGATGCATCGTTTACTTATTGGATTTTGGTTGCATCGTTGTTTCTTCGGTTGTTCATGCATCTTGTAGCATGCACCATATCTGCACGTTGCATACTAACGACTGTTGGGCTTCCATATGGTTAAGTCGTCGTTAGTCATTTGGTTGCTCGATACACTCAACCACTTGTTGTCGTGGTAGTTGCTAGAGTGCGAGCATCTGTCCTGTTATGCCACACATGTTGCAGTTGTAGGCAAACAGTGACACCCTCACCGTTATTTTTTGAGGGATACTGTAGCTGTTGATAGCTCCCCCTATGTATCAGGGTCTGGAGTGTTGACTCCCCAACATCCTATCCACTCAACCACACCTTCTGTGGTATTTGTTGTTGGAGTGCGTACAGTTGTCACAGTCCTACCCACTTGGTCACACAGATGGGATGTGTTGGCGGCTTGACTGGCGTCAGGGGTGACACATGTCATTGCATCATGTGCATACGTATTTCGTTTATGCATTTTCCTGTGATTGTTGCATTTATATGAGCTATGGTTGTTACACTTGATTGACATGCATGTATATCTTGGTTTTATTGTTGTTGCGTTATTTTATACCTGCTTAGTTGTTATTCGGTTTTATAACGTGTTGTTCTATATATGTTATGCATGTTTAGGTGTTCCTATATTCCTTATGGACTGTACCCTGTTGGTTCTCTACTTTTTATACCTTTTGTTATGCTATGCTTATTGTCTACTCATATACCCGCAGAGTCCGCCCGGACTCACCACCTCTACTTTCTCTTTTTGTTTCAGATAGCATGTAGTCGTATTTCTTGGAGCCAGGAGAGGATCCAGTCGCCAGTCCCCGGAGTTGAGTTATTTTCCGCATTTGGTTTAGTTGTTTTTATTTCGGTATTGGGTGAGTTTTCGCATTTTATTTGTTTATCAGTTATCGGACTGGTTTTGTTATTATTATTACAGAGACATTTGAGTTCTCGTTGGTTGTGATTTCTTTTATGTTTAAGGTGGCTGAGCCACCCATTATCTTTTATGTTGATATAAACTGCGTGGTGATGTTTTTATTTTCTGTTATGATGGCTGAGCCATCTTTTGTGATTAGAGTATATGTATTATTGCCCTAACTTGTCCGCCGTACAAGGGAAATGTTGCCCGATTTTCGAGCAAGCATGTGCCTCTGGGATCGTGACAAAGTCTCTGCCCAATCTTTAGCTACTTGATTTGTCATTCATACATATTATCCAAACATCGAAATTTAAACTCAAGTCAACTCAAGTTTAGTCAATTTGGTCAACCTTAACCCAAAAAAAACATCAATATCCATTATATATAATTTTATCCAACGGTATAAGAGATTATTTTTACTATTCGAATCTATAATTATTAGATTACATGATAATAACTTTCCGATTATACTAAAACTCCTCCTCAAATATATACTATTATTATATTCTCTGAAAATAACTATCTCATCCTTATTCCATTCCGTGCCTTACCATCTATTTGTCTAAGCCATTCAAAATGCTAAGTTTTTAGACGATAAATATATGATAAACCTTTGTGAAAACCTATCCAGAGAGACCAACTCAAACATTAGAGATTAGTTTTGTCATATGTATATTTTTTAAACTATAGTTAAACTTTAACCCACTCTCTCAAAATGCCAGTGGAGTGATTGGTCCATCCCCGGTTCAATATCCAGCCGCACATAGACAAAAGTGCCCTTTGTTGCTAGGTCGTAAATAAGTCCTGCCGAATCTAATTTTCAGATGTTTAAATTTATTTAATTAGGTAATCAACCGAACTGAACGGAAAAA
This sequence comes from Boesenbergia rotunda, assembly GCA_024364735.1. Lineage (NCBI taxonomy): Eukaryota > Viridiplantae > Streptophyta > Magnoliopsida > Zingiberales > Zingiberaceae > Boesenbergia > Boesenbergia rotunda. The sequence continues at coordinate 91,551 of JAGFNQ010003029.1, read as the reverse complement.
TGAGTTAAATCTTTGAAATAATTATCAAATTTAATTTGATTTATTTTTGATGAGGTTAACATAATTCAAGTTTAATTTGAGTTTGATTCATTTAGACGTTATCAAATTTACAATTCAAATTCGATTTAAATTTAATTTGTTTAGATATCATCGAATTCTCAATTCAAGCTTAGTTTGAGCTTGATCCATTTAAATATTATTGAACCCTCAATTTACACTTGTTTGATTATTTAAAATTTATATTTGTTCGATTGATTATATAATTTAATAATTTAAATTTATTTTATTTATTCTAAAAAATTATTTATTAAATAAGAATTTTTATTAATAAACATAATTTACTTAATATTAACAAACTAAATATATATATATATACTTAAATTTATTTATTTAATTTAATAAATTATTTAAATGTATTTATTTAATCGATCATATATATATATATATATATATATATATATATATATATATATATATATATATATATATATATAAATCTCCTGCGCAATCATGTGTTACACGCCTCCCCTTCAATTCAATTGGCAGCGCCTCGAGTGGTGATGGAGGTGCCTCCGCTTGTTAAAATTTTTTTTAAGTCCGTGAGCATATTTTTTTTATTTTTTAGATATATTTAAAGTTTAAGATTTTAAAATTTAAGAATTAGATTATAGTGGATTTAAACTAATAAAATTTTTCTTTAAGGATCAATCATCTCTTTTGATTGAGTTATAGTGTTCAAATAATCAATTTTAATAATTCACGAGGTATAATATATTTATTTAACATTTAAAATTTTATAATTTAGAGAATAAATTATAATAATTTTTATTTAGGATTTCGTAGAGATTTGTAGTGTTTAAAATAATCAATTTTAAATGATAAAGAAGTATGTTATATATATTTTTAAGATATATCAAAAGAAATGCTCATTCAAAAAAAATTTTAAAAAATGACTTGAGGCACTGTGGAACACGCGCTCCTGTCACGTGAAAAGCGCCTCAAGTCCTGTCGCTCACAGGAGTTCTCTATATACATTTTTTGAATAAACATGAATAATCTTTTCCTCGTCGATTCATTTACTGTCTTATCCATTAGATTTTATGTAGAAGGGAGTTTTCCGAGCAAATCTCATTAGACTCGAGCTGTGGACAGCGTATAGAACCACAGAAAAAACTGCAACTTTCCCGACCAGATGATATTGCTCAAAGATACTTAGCATCTATTAATTAATTAAATATGCCTTTACATAATTATCAAGTGCGCTGGAGTTGAAAGGCAAGACCACATGACACATTTTCCACTGCAAAGCCGGAGGGGTTATACACCTTTTCGACTCATCCTTTGAGCAGCTGTCCACCACCATAACCAAGATGTCCTTTCCATTGCTCAATGAAACAATACCAATTTATAGATATATGTATATTTTAACTAGGCTACAAAACCAACCATCAGGTGGTTTTGTATAGGGCAGTTCATTTTGTAGAAGTAGGACTGTCTTGATGCTATATGACACAAATTGGTAAGCCACTTCTGTTTCACCAGATCTACTTCATATTTTACCATATATCCAACCGCACCACCTTGTTCCTCTCATGGGTTGACTGTTTTCAATCTTTTGGCAGAGTGGATGAAGCCTATGATCACCTGCATCTCATCCAATTGCTGCTTGCGAGTAGATAAAAGATGTGTTAGTTGTTAGGAGCAAGTTGTACACGAAACGTCGGGAAGAAGGATGACCTGAGATAGGAGATGGTTTTGCACCCCAAGAATCAATTGTTCCTTTGTAGGGTTGGGGTTGATGTTCACCTGTTCATTAATTGGCGTTAAGCTTACTTTAAGATAAGGGCTCTAATGAATATAATATGGTAGAGAAACATACGAGATTGAAGTGCCTCCAGTATTTCCGTAAGGTCGGCGTCCCAAGCTTAGCTAAGTTAAGTCTCTGTTCATTGTTTACAGAGTGTTCAGCATAAGTTGTCGGCAATATACTGGTTTTAAAATTGTGTAACCAAGATGGCCAATACTTAGATTCTTCAGGAATCATGTGAATGATTCAAATGATGAAGAACCACCACCCAGGAAAAATATATGCAACCATACATGTCAAAAGGATTTAAAGAAGAACTTTTCTAAAAAAAAAAAAATTTAAACACAATAACGGGATACATTGTGAACATATTGAATTACTTAACATGGAATTTACTCACCATTTGATATTTATGGCCATTAGTATGAGAGTCTTGATAACTGCTTTGACCATTTGATTTTCCGAAAGATGTCCATGGCCTGGTATGCCGAACCCTTGGCTTTGTGGGCTTATGTAAAACTAAGCTAGCTGTTGAGACATTATAACAATTAAAATTTTAAAACAGGCAGGCACACTGCCACTTTACTTCTAAATTGCCAAGTGGTATTTAACTAGAGAAAATAATTATAGTTACCAATTAGTAAACAGTAGGAACTTACAGTAATCGATGTCTTTGTCTCCCATATCTGAACTACTGCAGAATGAATTATCATAATCGAAGTCATCGTTATCTTCATTTCCAGTAGGAGCTTCCAAGACGCTCAATGCATTTCTTTGCAGTTTCACTTCTACCCCATTCTTTAGAACCTGATAAAATGCCAATGAATTGCCTTAATATGAATTCCATCCTTCCTTTTGTGCAAATAATTGCATAGAAAGAAAATAATTCAAACCTTGTCATAAAGTTACTAAGCAAAGGTGTCCAAAACTCAATTCAGGATCAATCATAACTGGTGGTAACTACAGTTTGCATCTAATCCATCTCTTCTAGGCAATAGACCTAACTTAGGCACAATTGAGTGCAAAAGCTAAGATAACGCTGATTATGGAGGTTATCAAAAGTAAGATGAATTGAGGACCTCAGTAACCAGCGGCAGCGACATCAATTTATCATTGATGATATGAGTGCATGTGCATCATTATTGGTGAGTGCTCTAGAAATGGTTCTCTAACCATAGTGTGCGTCGATTTCAAAGAAAAATTCTAGTTGGAGGTCCAATTCATAAAACACCAACGTGACAATACCCCTTCCTGTTATCATCCAACTCGTAATGATACACAAAAGTAGCGTGTGGGTAAATCATTGAATAACAAAATTGTAGAGAGTATCTAAGTTGTAATGCATAAGAGAATCACTAACCAACCAATGCCAGCCACCAAGACCTACTGCCTTCTTCACAACACCTTGAAGTCCAACTAAGACAGACTTAGTTCTGTTGTTTCCGGTTACAATGACTTTAGTGTGCCTGGGAAGCACAGAAAGCTCTTCATCCCCACTTTCACACTGTGAATGAGATAGAGTTGTCCTGACAGAACAAAACTCAGCCTCCATACCTTGCAATAAATTTACAACCTGACATCCAACCAGCTGTGTCACCATCAAACTATTAGCAAGTGAAATATCAGCTGAGAAGCTACCAAAATTCTTTGGAATTAAGAAACTAGAACATTGAAGAATAAACACTCTTTTAATGCTGCTTATAATTGTTCTATTAACACCAACCAGACTTTGGATAGTATGTTTAAGATAGCAAAACAAGTAAAATACTGCCAGATTGTCAGTTGCAAGTAACAACACTTCACAAGAAGTCCAATTTTTAGGTGCAGACATTATCTTCCGGAAAAACGCAGCACACGGAAAAACCAACAGCAACGCCATCAACATCATCCTAACTAAGCTAACGTATGAAAACTCAACTCAATCCAATTAGTAGGAGACCACAGACAGTGTACCATCCAACGCATTAAAAGATAAATAGCATACTTCCTAGAAGCCAATTCTTTCTCAAAATCTCATATGGTACAGTACTTAATCGATGTTCTTTTGCAAAGAAAAAGCAAACACAAATGATGATTTTAAAAATTCGAAACTAATCTAATTCTACAATCAGAAACTTCGTAGTAAATCAATAATAATAATATAAAAAAAAATTTTACGATACAATTTTCTCTTCACAGTTCCGATCTACTGCATGATTTAAGAGTTAAAAATGAAAAGGCAAGATTTCAACATAGGTATAGGAGGTTCAGTTGTTGAAGGTCCCCCACCAACCCACTCGCCCAGAATATAATACATGAAATGGATCGTTTTCTACACATGCATTAAATCTTGAGAATAATTCCGGAATCGAAAAAAATCAAACATTGCCATTTCTAATTCGCCCGTTTAAAACTCAACTTTCCGCAAAGAAAAAATAAAAACCGGCATCAATCCCAGAGGTCTAATTCACTATGTGTCCAAATGCTAAACATTTGAGTTGATCACCAAACGCATGCATAAACCACACACAAAAATATCAAGAAATCGAGCAAGAGGATCAAAAGAGTAGAGGCAGCAAAAATTAAAAGGCTCGGTCATTCAATTCATACGACAATGTCGCGATCCAGCGCAGCGAAACACCGAGCTTGATTGAACCGTCGAAATGCGGCGGTTTTCCAACTTAAGAAACAGCAAAGCCGGAAATTTACCTATCAGATATAGGAATTACATAGATGAGCGATCGAACAACCGAACAACAAGAGGATTCGCGAGAATTAAATGTTAAAATAGAGGAGATCGAGATCTGGGTGTGAAAGAGAGTAGGGTTTCCAGTAGCAGCGGAAGAGGAGGGAAGGGGGAGAAAGGAGTCAAGGACACTAGAGAGAGTGGGCGTTCAGTAAACTAATGCTCGGCAAACTGCCAAATTGGTAAGTAACGTTTCGGACCGGGTTTTAAGGAACGTTATGGTCCGGAGCCGATACGTGACGCCAGGATTGGAACCACCAGTCACGTGACGGTGACTTTGCTGCGAGCTGTTCCCGCGGCTCCTCGCGCGAGCCGAACCGTAGGACGCCTAAGGGCAACGACAGCTCCACTTTTCCTAATCCAGCTGTCGTGATCAATGCGTAAAGACAATAGATAACGTGACCAAAAGGTTACACCAATCTCATATCCAGGGGCCCACGATTCTAGTGGCTGGTATTTTAGTTTGTATGTTTTGGCGGGAGTAGTTGAGTCTGGATTCCAGCTGGCGGCCACTAGGTGGAGCCCTCTCTAGTATCTGGATATAAAATCCAAAGTTGAAAATTTAGGACAAAAGATCTAAACAATTATTTTAAAAGAATATTAATAACTTATAATTATTGTTAAAAAGATTTAATCAACTTTTTACCTTAAAAAATTATTTTAAAAAAAACTACTACATAATTAATGTTAAAAAGATTTAAAGAAAACCTTGATGACTGAAACAGTTAGCATTAATTAGAATCTAAGAAAACCTTGATGAAGGTTTAACATTAATTATGTCATGGAACGATATTAATGCAAACGAAAAAAAATAATGAGACATTCATAGCCATAATGTTTCTTCCTGCGGTAGAAAATTACTTTATAAAAAAAAAGATAGATATTATTTTTATTTTATTTATATAATAGGTAGATGGATATACGAATGAATCTGTGAATTATTTTTTCATTCAAATCTAATAGAAAAAAAATTTCGTTAGCACTCTGATCCGGTCAGGAGTAAATCTGACCTCGTTGGGTTAGGAGTCCGATCGGGTAAGTATAGTCGGGCGCACAGGGTGTTAATCTAGTCTGAAAAATACACTAGGTGCTACGCGAATCTGGTTTGGTCGACGATATCCAGTCGGATGAGCCCGGTCAGCTGAACCCGACCGAGAAGGTTCAGTCGGGCGGATGGAAACCACGTGACCCCCTTGAAAAAGAGATATCGAAGGTGTAGTTGACTTCCGGACGGACAACCCCGATCGGATTGGCAGGCACCATGAACGGCTGAACCCACTCAGGTGACTGGCCCACCCAAGAACCTTTGATAGTCGAGCGACCGAGCCCCTCCGGGTGAGTCCACGGGCGGAGCCATCCTTGGGCTAGGGTGGGCTCCAGCCCCACCTCATTTTTTTTAAAAAAAAATTAATAGTTTTGATTATTTTTTTAATTAATCACAAATTTATTAATGATAAAACATCAAATTAAAAATAATTAATTTTAAAAATAAAATATTAAATAAGAATGATAAATTTTATAAAAATCATTATATTTATAAATTAATAAACATATTAATTTTAATTTATTAATATTTTTATCCAGAATTTGTTGATAGTAAAATCACTTTTCCTCTCCACAATATCATTTCTTTTCCTTTAATTTTATTCTAATCTATTAATTTTGTCGCTGACAAATAGCCAATGAACGTTGGCCACTCGAGAAATGGTCGACAAGGCGCTCATGAGGGGGGTACTACCTCGCCAGGCGATCAGGAATTGCTTCGTGTGCGCCCGCTTGCAAAGCAACTGCACGCGAGGTGAACGATGCCTCCCGAGGCAACTAGTAACAGCTTCGTGTGTGATCACTTTGCGAGCAACAGCACGTGAGGTGGCCATTGCTTTATTAGATAATGAGCGACATAAGTTTAGGTATGCAAATATAAGTTATATTTCATAATCTTATTTAACATAAATTAATATGATACCAAAACTTATCCTCTAGAAAATCTTATACAAAGATGGTCAATTACTCAATTTTACTTGTTTGCTCGTAATTCTTAATACTTCAACTCTCAAGGTTCTCAATTTTGTTAGCCCTGGGTAATTTTAAATTCTGGCTACGCCCCTGCCGGGTGACCACTTTCGGTCGGTCGGTCGGTCAGATCCGGATGGATTCACAACTACATAATAAGACAAGCCCAAATGGTCGCACTGTCTGAGTCGTTTAATCATGATTAGACTCTCTTAAATATAGCAAGATCTTCCAAATTCTCTCATTATGAGGAAAAAATGTCTGCCATAATCATATATTCCCAGTGCATCAGACATTAATAGAGACAGAAAAGGGGCAGCATGAACAAACCTTTTGGCGGCCATGTCAGATCCTCGGGGAAACTAAGGCTGTCAGGGGATCGTGTCAGACGATTGACTTTTATGAGACAAGACAGCCCAAACAAGACAAGGGTCCTCCCCCTCCCCTATATAAGGCCCATTTGGTGTTTCAAAAAAGGGATTATGCAAAATTGGTTTTTCATCCTCCTAGCTTCTTCTGTGCTCTCTCTCTCTGAACTTGGTTCTTCCAAGTTATTGGTGTTGGATCGGGTTGGTCCGGCTAGAGGGGGGTGAATAGACAGAAACGAAATATGAAATGGAAGACACTCGTCTTTAAAAAAAACTTGGTCGCAACTAAGAACGTTGCTTCCAAGGCAGTGGACGCTCAATTAAAATCTCCTTGTGGCGGAGAAGCCTTACAATAAAAGCACACTAGACTATAGAGAGAGTTACAATAGAATTGAATGAATTGACTCTGAATCTCTAAGCCTATTTATAGGTTGAGTGATATGATCTTGACCGTTGATACAAGATTGAGTTTCATCTTGATCGTAGATCTAAGATTATCTCAACCAGATATTAAACTCTAATTAAAAGAGATAAATATTATTAATCGGCTCCTTTGAAACCACGCTTCGATCCGATTGCTTCTTCAAAACTTATCAATCCGATTGCTTCAACGGCTCCTTTGAAATCACACATGTGATTTAAAAAAGCTTTAATCCGATTGCTTCATGTAAGAAGCTGAGATGATCTCCTTTGACCGATCTTTTGACCGAGCACTTAGCTGCATGTAGATGAGGCTTAATCCGAGCATGTAGAGGCTTTAGAATAAAAGATTATCCTGTGCATCCACGTAAAGGAAGTTAAAAGAAAGTAACTTTTACTTAAAAAAATATTAAATTTAACGTTTACTTAAAAAAAAATTAATTAAATTAAAACTTTAATTAAAGTTTTAAAAACTTTAATTAAAAGAAAGTTTACTTAAAACCTTTAATTAAATTGATACTTTAAATAAAGTTTTAATATAATTAAAACTTTATTATTTTATTTGCAAGTCAAATATTGACTTGATAAAAGTCAACTTAGTTGACTTTTTGTCAAATCATCGATTGGGTGATTTTCGGCCAACCGGAGTTAGGTTCACCCGAACCCGACTCTGGCCTTTTGCCCCTCGAACGTGCTTCCACCAGGCTTCTCGTCCCTCGAACGTCGCGCACGTCCTTCTTGGTCCACCGACGTACTCTTCCGCAACTTCCGCATCCGTCAGATTACACCGAGCCCGTCGGCTCACTTCCCCGCGCAATCCTTCTCGTCCGCTGCGTCTTACGCTCGACTTCCTCTGTACCTAAGTTCCTGCACACTTAGTAGAGGGATTAAAACCAACAGGACCTAACCTAACTTGGTTGATCACATCAAAACCAACCGGGGCACCAACAATCTCCCCCTTTTTGATGTGCATCAACCCAAGTTTAGTTAGGGATAAATAACAAACAATAAAAATATTGTAACAGTATTAAGCATAAAAAAAATTTTGCAATCATGTACATAACCTCCCCCTGAACATAAACTACTTCTCCCTTTGATCACAGCAAAAATGGGACAAAAATAGGGAAGGGAAAAATATAAATTTTACTTAATAAATTTTTTGTTATTTATTAAATTCATACAAATATGAAAATTATTAAAAAAATCCAAATAAATTCATGCAATTTTTTTTTAAACTCCGATAGAAATAATCTCTTAAAAACATTTGATAATACAACAAATGATAAAGGACATAAAGAGAAAAAAATATTAGTCAATTTTGTTTTTCATAAATACCAGAAAATTAATTCAATATTGATTTTGGGACCCAAAATAAATTTTTATCTACGGGGTTAATCAAAAACTTTGGAGGAATATAATTTCTAGGAATTTTTCTAAGCTGGCCCCTATGATTTTTAATATACCAATTCAGATTTTCAGGATAGAAATTCTTTTTAATTCTTAAACATACAATATCATTTTCTAATTTCTCCACTAAATTTTTCAAATTTTCATTTTCTATTTTCAGTTGGTCGGATAGAACAGATGAGCATACAGTGCCAATTTTTTCTTTTAACTTAGAGTTTTCTATCTCCAATTTATTCATCGACTTAAGCATGTATTTTATTACTGAGTAGATTCGAGCAGGTGGAAGTAGACATACCTCACTTACCGGGTCGGTTTCGAAGTTAGGATCTTCCTCTTCATTGCTGCTTTCTCCCGAGGTGCTTTCTTTATCTTCGTCTTGGTGGCTTGCCATTAATGCAAGTCCAACAAACTCTTCGGCTTCTGATTTATCTGACGAGGTCTTGTCCCAGGTGGCTTTTAGTGCCTTTTTCTTCTTTGGCTGGTTCTTGAGTTTAGGGCACTGATCTTTAAGGTGTCCCTCCTCATTGCAGTTGTAGCATCGGACCGTTCATTTTTTCTTTCTCTGCACCCTTTTTGAGCAGTTAGTATTAATGTATTTACATAATTTTCTTACCGCTAGTGCTGTTTCTTCATCATCCGCTGAAGATTCTTCGTCGAGTTGGATCTTCCTTGTTTTTAGCGCAATATTGTTAGCTTTCCTGTTCTTTTCTACAAAGCGTGATTCGTGAAGTTCCAAAGTAGAAAACAACTTTTCTAAAGTACTTATTTCTAGATTTTTTGAAATATAATATGCATCGATTACCGAGGTCCATTCCGGGGTTCTCGGAAACGCGTTTAGAGCGTACCTTTGAGCATCGCGGTTAGTTACCTTTTCTCCGAGATTTTCAAGGCTTGTGATTAGTTCTTTTACCTTTGCATGTAATCTCGCAACAGATTCTCCGTCTTCCATCCGTAGATTGGTCAGTCGGCTTCGAAGAACATCTCATCGCGCAAGTTTTGCTTCCAAGGTTCCTTCATGCAGTTCCAAGAACTTTTCCCAAAGTTCCTTCGCCGATTCGTACTTACCGATCCGGTTCACATCTTGCTCTGGGAGGACGGTTAGCAGATGAAATTCTGCCTTTCCGTTTGCAACAACATCAACTTGTTCCTTCTTGTTCCAAGAATCAGGATCCTTGATCTTTCCTTCATTGTCTTTGGGTGCTGCATAGCCATTTTTCATAACAATTAATAATTCATAATCTGTAGTAAAAAATACCTGCATCTTCCGTTTCCATGCCGCGAACTCTCCCTCAAATTTAGGCGGGTATATTACTGGTCCAACCATTTTAAAATTTGCTGCAGTTGGCGGTTAGTCCTTCTGCGGCGGCCTGGCTCTGATACCACTTGTTGGATCGGGTTGGTCCGGCTAGAAGGGAGTGAATAGACGGAAACGAAATATGAAATGGAAGGCACTCGTTTTTAAAAAAAATTTGGTCGCAACTAAGAACGTTGCTTCCAAGGCAGTGGACGCTCAATTAAAATCTCCTTGTGGTGGAGAAGCCTTACAATAAAAGCACACTAGACTATAGAGAGAGTTACAATAGAATTGAATGAATTGACTCTGAATCTCTAAGCCTATTTATAGGTTGAGTGATATGATCTTGACCGTTGATACAAGATTGAGTTTCATCTTGATCGTAGATCTAAGATTATCTCAACCAGATTTTAAACTCTAATTAAAAGAAATAAATATTATTAATCGGCTCCTTTGAAACCACGCTTCGATCCGATTGCTTCTTCAAAACTTATCAATCCGATTGCTTCAACGGCTCCTTTGAAATCACACGTGTGATTTAAAAAAAGCTTTAATCCGATTGCTTCACGTAAGAAGCTGAGATGATCTCCTTTGACCGATCTTTTGACCGAGCATTTAGCTGCATGTAGATGAGGCTTAATCCGAGCATGTAGAGCCTTTAGAATAAAAGATTATCCTTTAATTAAATTGATACTTTAAATAAAGTTTTAATATAATTAAAACTTTATTATTTTAATTGCAAGTCAAATGTTGACTTGATAAAAGTCAACTTAGTTGACTTTTCGTCAAACCATCGATTGGGTGATTTCCGGCCAACCGGAGTTAGGTTCACCCGAACCCGACTCTGGCCTTTTGCCCCTCAAACGTGCTTCCGCCAGGCTTCTCGTCCCTCGGACGTCGCGCACGTCCTTCTTGGTCCACCGACGTACTCTTCCGCAACTTCCGCGTCCCTCAGATTGCACCGAGCCCGTCGGCTCACATCCCCGCGCAATCCTTCTCGTCCGCTGCGTCTTACGCTCGACTTCCTCTGTACCAAAGTTCCTGCACACTTAGCAGAGGGATTAAAACCAACAGGACCTAACCTAACTTGGTTGATCACATCAAAACCAACCGGGGCACCAACAATTGGTTCCTCTTGACCATCTCTGGTCCAACCCTAAGTGTCACCATGACTTGTCTAGTTCACTGCGTCATCTGAGTGAGAACCCTCTCCGCTTGTCGATAGGATCAAATTTGGCGTCGTCTGTGAGAATTCTTGCCTGATGGAAAGACGAAGATGGGCGACTCCGGCAAGGTGACAATTACACTCTCATAAGAAGACTTCGAGTTGCTGGTGGCCGCCAAAGCCCAAAAGCAAGCAACACAACAAAAGACCGATAGTCGTCCGACTCAGGGAGGTCCATCTGAGACAGCTGCCCATGCTGGAACAGAAGGTGGGGCTCATCCGGGTAGCGGTCCTTGTTCCCCCCCCCCCCCCCAAGAATTTTTTGGCCCAATGGAGGGTGCAGGACAGTCCGACCCACTGGAAGTCTCTTCCAGCCGTGCAATACTTGACAAGGGGAAAGTGTTGATGCAGTCTGACCCTGATTGTTGTTTTGGTGTTGACATCGATTTTAGTTTAGGTTGATGAGATGATTATGATTAAGCCCTGGTCGTGGACTAGGAATACCTAGTGGGACTAGGTTGGATAAAATCCTAACATGGAGAGTTAGGTGTGGAAAAGTCCTAGCTTGGAGGGCTAGGTGTGAAAATTCCTAACCTAGAGGGTTAGGTGTGGAAAAATCCTAGCTTGGAGGGCCAGGTGGATAAAATCCTAGCTTAGAGGGCAAGGTGTGAAAAGTCCTAGCTTGGAGGGCTAGGTGTTGGAAAAGTCCTAGCATAAAGGGCTAGGTGTGGAAAAAGTCCTAGCTTGAAGGGCTAGGTGTGAAATCCTGGCTTGGAGGGCCAGGTGGATGAAACCCTAGCTTGGAGGGCCAGGTCCTAGCTTGAAGGGATAGGTTGGATGAAATCCCGGCTTGGAGGGCCAAGTCCTAGCTTGGAGGGCTAGGTTGAAATCCTGGTGAGTGAAGCCAAGTCCTAGCTTGGAGGGCTAGGTTGAAGTCTCGGTGAGTGAGACTAGGCACAGAGTCTTGGTCTGAGGGACTGAGCACAAGTCAGGGGAGGCTGGGAGCCAGTTCTCTTGACTTAGAGAGGGTTTGACCTTGCCCAGATCGGTCTGGTGACCGATCAGGGAAGTTGGCACGAAGTTCCCTCGTGGATCGGTCTGGTGACCGATCCAGCGATGTCTGATCGGTCTGGTGACCGATCAGGGAGCTTCCAGTAACTTTGGCAAACCTACTGTTCGGCTCCTGATCGGTCTGGTGACTGATCAGGGAGAAACCTTGATCGATCAATCTGAACGATCAACTGTCGCGAGGTTTCTCACCCTGACCGATCAGACTGGAGCCTGATCGGTCAGGGAGTGTCTTGATTGGTCTGGTGACCGATCAGCAGTGTATTTCAGGCGGGATTGTGGCAAGCAGATTTCTGGATCGGTTTGGTGACCGATCTGGTGACCGGTCAGGGTGACCGATCATACAAGCTTGTGATCCCAGGTTTCTCACTAGGGACCAATCAGGCTGGAGCCTGATCGGTCTGGGATCATCCTGATCGGTCCGGTGACCGATCAATTTAATTCAAACGCACTGTTAGACGCTCTGAACACGTCTGAACACAACTGCTCTTAATCTCTGATATTTGATTCTCTGCTTGATTTGTTGTGCTAATGATCTGATCAAGGTTGCAGGTGACAGGAATGAATTCAAACACTCTAGGAGAGTCAATAGGAGTCTTTCCATGGAGCAGGTTTGCCCATTTTCCATCTCAGGTTGCAACGGATGCTGACACTACTGGAGCTGCTAACTGGGGCTTGGCTGAGGGAAGCTCAGGGAGTCCAGGAGAGCTCAGTGGTAGCTGGCTGTTGCAGGTGAGCAGCTGGAGGCTACAGTGAGGTGTTGTGACCTGGCGATCAGTGGGAGAGACTTAAGTGCTTTGTGGCGAAGAAGTCACAACAACGCTGAGAATACTCGATCATTACTCTGCTACAACACTTGTGCTCTTGCGACAACTCTGTTCCATCATCTCCTGAGCAAGCGACTGTGAATCTGAAGCAACCCTCTGTTACTTGAGCATTTGGAAGAGAAACAAGAAGCTTGGCGAGTCCATTGGCCAGAAGACACGAAGAAGGGAGTTCTTGCGTGAGATCTGCGCTGGGTGGAGCTCGGTGAGAAGTTTGCTTATGTTCTTGTGATTCTAAGTGCTCAGTAAGTTCCTTCTTGTGTTTCCTATACTTTATACTTGATCCATCTTGAAACGCTATGGAGAGGTTACTCCACCGAGAAGGAGGTTGAATTTTATCCGGATTTTTCGGGGCTTGATCTGTCGACGATCAAGGGATCGCCCACCTTACGGACAGTCCAAGGAGTAGGGGCAAGTTATCCCTGAACCTTGTAAATCCTCTTTGTTAGCGTTTTGTGTTCGTGCTTAGTTTAGGTTTTAGTTTCTGAAACTCTGTTTTTGCTTCCGCTGTGCTACTAACCCAACTACAGAGAAACCTAAAATTGTAAGAAGTGGGTGTCTGGCTATATTCACCCCCCTCTCTAGCCATCCAAGTTCCAACAAGTGGTATCAGAGCTTGGGGCTCTGTTCAAGCGGATTAACAACCGAGAGTCAACTACAATGGCTTTGAGAGAAGGTTTTAGTACCACTCGACCTCCCTTCTTCGATGGAGCAGATTTTCAATATTGGAGATCGAAGATGGAGTATTATCTAAAGATGGACATCAACACATAGTTCGCTGTGAAGGAGGGTTTCTCCCATCCAAAGGATGATGAAAGAAAAGAATTGGAATCTTGGCGTTGGACTGCTGAGCAACCCCGAAAAAGTGAAGCCGACGCGAAGGCGGTAGTAACTTTGCAATGTGGCATGAACAAAGACCAACTCATCAAGGTTGGTCCCTTTACGAGTGCAAAGGATTTGTGGAATAAGCTTATTGAACTCCATGAGGACACCCAAGATTCAAGAATCGCCAAGAGGGACTTGTTCCTCAACCAACTTCAAAATCTCTCCATGAAGGAGAATGAAACGGTGAGTGAACTCCATGGTAAGTTCAAGGAAGTCCTCAATGGTCTTCACTCTATTGATGAGAAGGTCGAGAACCGTGACCTTGTGAGGTATGTGTTGAAAGTTTTTCCAAGGAACGCTTTGTGGTCATCCATGGTGGATGCCTACAAAGTTTCCAAGGACTTATCAATTGTTAAACTAGATGATTTATTTTATGAAATGGAGCTATATGAGATGGCTAACAAAGGCCCCAAGGAGAAGGGGATTGTCTTAGTTGCAGGGGAAAGGACCAACAAGAAGAAAAAGGAGAAGAAGAAGGAGAAGAAGGTCTCTTTATCTTCATCTTCATCCGAATCCGAATCCAAGTCCGAGAAAGATGGCAGTGGGTCTTCATCCTCTGAGATGATAAATTTTGTTAGAAGAATGATGAGGAAGAGTCGGCGCTTCAAGGGTAAAGGTAACCCAAGTGAAGTTAAGCTTGATAAGACTAATATTACTTGCTATGAATGTAGTAAGAAAGGACACTTCAAGAAGGACTGCCCAAAGCTCAAAAAGAAGGAGGATAAATCCAAGAAGAAGAAGAAGACCTTGAAGGCCACTTGGGATGAATCCTCCTCAAGCTCATCCAAAGAGGAGAAGGATGAGAAGAGTACACGGCATGTGGCACTCATGGCATTGGACGATCAAGAGAGCAGTCATGAATCGAGTGACTCATCAAACGCGGCTTCATCATCTTCGGATGATGAAGAGGTAATCACTCTCGAACTCGATAAATGCTATAGAACAATTGCTTGTTTAACCGATTTATTGAAAAAGTCAAAATCAAAAGTTAGATCATTGAAACTTGAGGTTGAACAATTGAAATCCTCTAAGGATGAGGATGTTGATGATTTACATGTAGAGATGCTAGAAGATGAAAATAAATCTTTGAAGAGTGAAATTGAGAGACTCAAGAGTGTTCTTGAGAAATTCTCAACAAGCTCAAAGACTTTAGATATGATTTTGAATGCCCAAAGGCAGTCTACATAGGGTCGGTATTGGTTACCGACCCAAAGAACCATCATTTGTGTCCTTAATGTCTAGGACTGATGTTAGACAATCTAAGACACCTAGGGTTCAAAGGAAAGTAGTCAAGGCATGGGTGCCTGAGTCTTGCTTAGTAGGCGCTTTAGGTCCTAAAGTTTGGGTACCTAAATCTTCTATTTTTCGAATTGTGTAGGTTGTGATTGAGGGGGAGCATCTATCAACTTGGTTCGTTGATAGTGGGTGCTCCAAACACATGACCGGTGATAGAACCTTATTCACTACATTTCAAAGAAAAAGTAGAGGTAATGTTTCATTTGGTAACAATGGTAGTCTTAAGGTTATAGAAATAGGGGACATTCAAATATCCGAATGTCTTAGGATTAAGAATGTCCTTCTAGTCAAGGGGATGATATTTAATCTCCTAAGTGTCAGTCAATTGTGTGATGTGGGTTACACAATTGATTTCCAATCAAGTCAATGTCTAGTTTGACAACATGGCACCTTTGACACGGTACTAGTAGGCACAAGGATAGATAACATTTACCAAGTTTCATTTAAAAGTGCTACTAATGTTTTTGTTAAGTGTTTCATGTCAAAAGAAGATGAGTCTAACCTTTGGCACCAGAGACTTGCACACGTGAACATGAAGAATATTTGGAAATTGGACAATAAGGGACTAGTATGTGGCTTACCGAGCATCAAGTATGAAAAGGACAAACTTTGTGATGCATGTCAAATGGGTAAGCAAACAAAATCTGCACATAAAGGTAAAAGCACTGTAAGTACTTCTACCGCATTGGATTTACTTCACATGGCCTTGTTTGATTGTAGTACAATCATATCTTTGAATGATAGTAGATATTATTTTGTTATCATTGATGATTTTACTAGATATACATGGACCTATTTTCTAAAGTATAAGGATCAAACTTTATATGTGTTTATTTCATTCTGTAGAAGAGTTGAAAATGAAAAATCATGAACCATTAAAACAATAAGAAATGATCATGGAGGTAAATTCCAAAATCAAAGATTTTTAGAGTTTTGCCAAGATAGAGGGTATAGGCATGAGTTCTCCACTCCTAGAACACCACAACAAAATGGTGTTGTAGAGAGGAAGAACCGAGTCCTACAAGAGGCTGCTCGAAGCATGCTCAATGAGTACTCATTACCGGGGTACTTGTGGGTCGAAGCTGTAAACACAGCTTGCTACGTGCAAAACCGAGTCCTCATTCATAGATTTCTAGGAAAGACTCCTCATAATCTTTGGTTTGGAAAACCACCTACAGTTAAACATCTTAGGGTGTTTGGTTGTAAGGTGTTTATCCTAAACACCAAGGACCACCTTGGAAAGTTCACGGCAAAGGCTGATGAAGGAATACTGGTCGGGTACTCCCTCGTTAGCAAAGCCTACAGAGTCTACAACAAGAGATCTAGTTTAGCTGAAGAATCTTCTGATGTTGTTTTTGTAGAAATTCCAAAAGCAAATGATCAACCAGGAGATGTCGAAGGAGTTCAATTCGAACTTAGGAAACTAAGTTTGGATGGAAGTCCAAGTGTTGTTGATGGTGATGAGTCCGATGACGGTGAGCCTAGACAACCCATAGATTAGCCGGATCCTGAGGCTGAGCTAGTGTCTAGTGATACCATTCAAGAAGCACCACCAACACCAAGGCAAATTAGGTTAGCCTCTAGTCATTCCTAAGACCAAATTGTTGGAGACATCCACCATGGGGTTAGGACTAGATCATTCTTTAGGAATGAGGCTAATGAAGTTGCCCTAATTTCTGAAATTGAACCTAGAAAAATTGACGAAGCATTAAATGATCCCGATTGGATCATTGCCATGCAAGATGAACTAGGTCAATTCGAAAGAAGTCAAGTTTGGGACTTAGTCCCTAGACCTAAGAACACCACCATTATTGGAACCAAATGGGTCTTCAAAAATAAATTGAACCATAAGAGAGAAATCATAAGAATCAAAGCACGCTATGTAGCCAAGGGCTACAGTCAAGTTAAAGGCCTTGATTATGATAAGACTTATGCTCCCGTGGCACGATTAGAGTCCATCCGATTAATGCTTGCATTTGCAACACATCGAGGTTTCAAGCTATATCAAATGGACGTCAAATTGGCCTTTCTGAATAGTTTAATAAGAGAAGAGGTCTATGTCGAACAACCTCCGGGGTTTGAGAGTACCGAATTCCCAAATCACGTGTTCAAGCTCAA
Source organism: Boesenbergia rotunda (assembly GCA_024364735.1). Lineage (NCBI taxonomy): Eukaryota > Viridiplantae > Streptophyta > Magnoliopsida > Zingiberales > Zingiberaceae > Boesenbergia > Boesenbergia rotunda. The sequence goes on along the minus strand of JAGFNQ010003029.1, from coordinate 74,161 downwards.
GAAGGCGCTCTACGGCCTTAAACAAGCACCTCGAGCTTGGTATGAGCGGTTGTCGGCATTCCTGATTGAAAAAGGTTTTGTTAGAGGACAAATAGACCCTACACTATTTCAACGAAGAGATGGTGACAATATATTTGTAGCCCAAGTATATGTCGATGACATAATTTGTGGTTCAAACAACAAGGGTTATTTAAATGAATTTATTGGACACATGGAGAGTGAATTTGATATGAGTCTAGTGGGAGAGTTGACTTTCTTCCTTGGACTTGAAATCAAGCAAACTCGTGATGGAATCCATGTGCACCAATCAAAGTATACTCAAGAGATGCTCCGAAAATTTAACATGAGTGATTCGAAGGAAGTTACCACTCCTATGGCGACAAACACATGCCTAGACAATGATGAGAGTGGTAAACCTGTTGATTTGACTCAATATCGGAGCATGATAGGTAGTTTGCTATACCTCACAGCCAGTCAACCTGATATTCATTTTGCTGTGGGTATGTACGCTAGATATCAAGTCTGTGCCAAGGAATCTCATCTAATTGCTGTTAAACAAATTTTGAGATACCTTAAAGGCACAATTGGAGTTGGTCATTGGTACCCCCGTACCGAGTCATTTGACCTAATTGGCTATACCGATTCCGACTATGCCGGATGCAAGTTGGATCGGAAAAGCACAAGTGGCGGTTGCCAATTCCTAGGATTATCATTAGTTAGTTGGTCAAGTCGAAAGCAACATTATGTTGCTCTCTCCACGACCGAGGCAAAATATATCGCCATGGGAGAGAGCGTATCACAATTATTGTGGATGATTCATACACTAGAGGACTATGGATTGACTTACAAGGGTGTGCAAGTGTTGTGTGACAATATAAGCACTATCAACTTAATAAAGAATCTAGTCCACCATTCTAGGACCAAACATATTGAAGTGTGTCACCACTTCATTAGAGATCATGTTGCTAGAAGATGTTGGGATCTTTGCCCTAGCTAGAGGGGGGGTGAATAGCAATGTCGGCTACTTCTTTTACCTACGTTGTTAGTTGCGCAAGCGGAAATACAATAATAAAGAAACTAACAACTAAACAATGCTAACACTACCAATTTACGTGGTTCGGAGATGAAGCACCTACTCCACGACAGTCCGTGAGGTGGACGATCCCTTGATCCTTCGGCGGATCGCTCCCCGGATGCTCTCCGGCTATCTTGTGTAGCTCCTTGTGGGTGGAGTAACCTCTCCACAATCCTCTACAAGCACCTGAGCACACAAGGCTACTATCAAGCTTTTTCCAAGCAAGATTCGCCAAATCCCCTAGTCCCAAAACGAGTCCCTTTAAATAGGACTCGGGCTGAAAACCACGCCACCAGTCGACTGCTCCAGGGCCAGTCGACTGGTACCACTAAAATCCGACCGTTACACCCCAACGTTCGAATTCTTAGCTGTTTTCAGACTTCACCAGTCGACTGCCCCTAGGGCAGTCGACTAACCAGTCGACTGGAACCAATTCCAGTCGACTGGCAGTCAACTGGTCGACCCTCCTTGGGTCGACCCGATTTTCTGTGAGTTCCTGCAGTCGACTGCCAACCTGGCAGTCGACTGCCCTGCTTACCAGCCTAGGGTTTTGCCTCCCCGAGTACATTTCACTCAGCACTCGACCTTTAGGACTTCCCGAGTACATTCACACAGCACTCGAACCCTCACGACTCGACTGACTCCTCTTCCGCAGCCTCGACTGTTGCCTTCGCGCCCTCTTCATCTTCGGCCCTCGTCCCTCGGATGCGCACGCAAGCCTCCAGCTTGCATCCATGCCACCCTTCACGTACGCCTCGAAGTCCGCGCCCATCAGCTCATCGTCCCTGCACTCCAAGGTCCTTCAGATGCGCACACAAGCCTCCTAGCTTGTCTCCATGCCATCTTTCACCGTACTGAGGCCGTCCAGTCAGGTCCATATGCGTAACCTGTACAACCTGCACACTCCATATACGCATATCAAATACAAGGGTAAGCCTAACTTAAACCCTTTGCACAAACATCAAAACCCATGGTCACACCGGACCATCTTAGGGCCAATTGCTCCAGCAATCTCCCCCTTTTTGATGTTTGGCAATCCGTTTAAGTTAGGGAAAGCAAGATAGTAGTCAATAGCAAAAACCATGCTAAATAAATGTATATGCAAGTATGGATCCTATCCCAAGGTATCCTACACCTAACCCTCCGAGTTAGGAATTTTACACCTAGCCCTCCAAGCTAGGAATTTTACACCTAACCGGGCTTTTTAAAGCTTCTCCCAAGCTCCCCCTTATACTGGACTTACAAAGGCTTTTTAAGAACCTCCTCTCCAAGGTTCCCCTTACGCCACAAATGGAGCAACCATGCTCCCCCTACATTTCAACTCCCCCTAAAACTAGGGTTTCTAGCAAAGGTATGTTTGGTTTCCCACTTAAACCCAACATCTCTCCCCCTTTGCCATACATCAAAAGAACCCCAATAATATCCCAATTATCAATTCTTTTAATCCCCAATAATCATAAACATAGTGTACTAGACCCCCATACACATGTTTCTTACCAATTGGACCCAAACCAGCTGCTGATACAAAACTCAGCCCTGACCAGTCGACTGCCCCCAGGGCAGTCGACTGATACTCTGATAATCAGTTTTCTGGCCGAATTTCAGAAACGCGCCAGAAATTCCACAAATCTCCAAAAATTCCTAAATTTTGTGGAGAACATTGTGGTACCCATACCTACTTAGGAAAAATACATTTCACCATGTATCTGTCCCCATTCTCAAGTTTGGTACAAAACCCAAAAATTCTCTTATGAAAATTAAGGCAAATAGGAGACAACCTCCCCCTTAACCCATGCCTTCTCCTAATTTTCATTTTCAAAGGGTTAAGTTCCACCCATCTTAACCTCCTAATACCATGTTGAGTTATCCCCACCCAACATCCGAGTTCTTCCCCTTTTGAACACTATTAAGGCTTGCTCCCAAGCACCCTTTCCCTTAGTGCCAAAACGAACTCAAACCACTCTCTCAAACCACTCTAAAAACTCTAAGGTTTACAAGCACACTTGCTAGGATATACCCTTATCCTTAAAAAATATGATATCATGGAAATATCAAGTGTGCTTGACTTTTGGTACAATTCTAAGCTTCTTAAGGATTTTTCATTTAGTATCAATTTCCAACTTCCTTTCTAATTCCATGTGTTTGTCACATCTACCCATCTTAATTTGACACATGGAATTGTCCTCAAACTCCCTTTTTGACCTTTAAATCTTAGATTCCTAGGGAGACTTATCAATTTCCTTGGTTTTCAATCCATATAAAGTCATGAGATACCACTTCTTCTAAGGATTATAAAATTATAACCGAGAATTCTAATCCTAAATCATATCCAATGATCAATCCTGGAATTTTTTTTGGTCAAAAATGCCCTTTTTCATGCTTACTTTCATTGATCAGTTGACTGCCCAAAATGGGCAGTTGACTGCCTGCTAAATAGAGAGTTTCTGGGCCTGAGACCAGTCGACTGGGATGGTCCCAGTCGACTGTCTCCAGTCGACTGGGGTATTCCCAGTCGACTGCCCTTCAATTTTTTTTACGTACAGAGATCCTGGTCGACCTTCCAGTCTGCTGCTAGTCGCCTGCCACCAGTTGACTGGTCACTTACCAGTCGACTGGTACCTGATTTTCAGGTTTTCAGGCCGAAATTCAGAAATGCCCTAAAAATTCTACAAATCTCCAAAAAATCTGAAATTTTGTGGGGAGATTTGTGAAGCCAACATCTACTTGGGAAAAACACGTTTCCAAATAAATGTACTCCGGATCCCAAGATTGGCACAAAACTCTACTTCTTCCAAAGTGTATCAAATAAACTCATCCAAGAAGTTCTAATTCTCACTTCTCTTCAATGCATTCTCTTCTCCTTGATCATAACTCATTTTTATTATTGAGTTACATGGTATTCCACTATTAAACCTCAATTTTGTCAATTATAGCCCTATTTTCACCTTTTCTCCCTAAAATTCACCTTTTGATGTGCCAAAATCTAGAATTAAGACTTACCCAAGTCTTCCAATCCTTTTTGGCACATTTCACCTAATTTTCTAAGGGAGAACCTTTTGAGATCCATCTACCATGGACCCCAAAGGCTCCTAGAGCTCCCCCTTGAGCTTTGAGCCCTAGCCACCTTCCTAGGTGACTCCATAAATGCTAAGCCACACCGGTGTGCCACCGGTGACTCTTGACCTACACCGTGGACTCTCTTAACCTTAGACACATTGTCCTTGGTTATGTCCTTATCTTTTCCTTTGGATGGCACCCACTTGCCATCCTTGAACTTACCCTCCTTGCCATGTTTATGTGTTTTACCGGCACATTTCTTTTTGTTGGCCTTGGAGGTCTTAGATCGGTACCCCAATCCCGATCTATCATAGTTGGGTTGGATGCTACCCAACACCATGTCTAAGCCCTTAGATCCAACCGTGAATCTATCTAGGGCCTTTTCTAATGTATCAAGTCTTGCCCTCAAGTCTTGATTTTCCCTTTCTAAGTTCTTGACCCTAGTGTCCACATGTCCACCTTGACCATTTTTTCTAGGCATGTGTCTCCCCTTCTTGGGGTTAATACCTTGATCCTTAGGTGCATAGGTCTTAGGCCTATCATGATGCATGCCCTTTCTAGAATTATGATCTACCTTGTTATCCCTATTCCTATCATTATACTTAAATCCAAAATTATGCACCATTAAGCATTTCTCATTAATTCTAGCATGCATGGATGGGCAATTTTCATTATTTCTAAAATGTACGGAAGAACTTGAAATTGAATTTCTTTTTAAACTAGGGTTAGAGGGTACCTCCCTTACCCTTGTAGTTCTTCCTTGTTGTGATCTTTGCTTCCTTCTTTCTTCTTTCTCCCATCTTCTTAGATGCTCCATTTTCTTGAGCTTTCCACTCATTGGGCATCTTGTGTGGTAGTGTCCTAGCTCTCCACACGTGAAGCATCTAATTTTCTTCTTAGCTTGAGCCTCTTTATTCCTACAGCCCATGTTAGATTTAACCGAAATTGAAATGGGTTTAGATTTTACCTCCCTTTTACCTTTTGGACACTTGTCCTTATAGTGCCCCTTTTCATTGCACCCAAAGCAAATGATATGGTCTTTGTTGCTTGCTTTGGTGGAGGTGGAGGCTAGGTTGATTACTTCCTCAACCTTGGAAGATGTGGAAGCTTCCTCTTGATCCGGAATTGATGAGGGTCTCTCCTCCCCCTCAATTCTTGAAATTGATGCCTCTTCTTCTTCTCTTGAGGAGGTTGATGATCTTTCACTTAGCTCCTCCTCCTCACTTGAAGAAGTTGACACTTCTTCCATTTCGCTTGATGATTTAGATGATTCTTTTTCTTTTTCCTCTTCTCCACTTGAACTTACTTCTTCGGGCTTATCTACTTCTTGAACTTGTGTAGGGTTCTCATGATATTTTTTCACTTTGCTCCACAGTTCACATGCATTTTGATATTTTCCTACACAGCTCAAAATATTGTTAGGCAAAACATTTATCAAGATATTCATTACCTTCTCGTTTGCCCTAGAGTAAGTTTGTTGCTCTTGAGTCCAATATCGTGGGCGGAGCTTTTTTCCGTGCTTGTCCGTAGGGATTTCAAATGGTTCTTCCAATACCATTACGCATTCCCACTCTACCATGAACCACATCTCCATCCTTGACTTCCAACGCTCGAAATCCTCATGATCATAGGCCGGTGGAGTGTATATATCATCCCCAAGCTTGTCTTCCATGATTCTTGCCCTCTAGCAGTTGCTCCTTTGGCGGTTAGTCCAAAAAGAGCGGTCCTCGCTCTGATACCACTTGTTGGGATCTTTGCCCTAGCTAGAGGGGGGGTGAATAGCAATGTCGGCTACTTCTTTTACCTACGTTGTTAGTTGCGCAAGCGGAAATACAATAATAAAGAAACTAACAACTAAACAATGCTAACACTACCAATTTACGTGGTTCGGAGATGAAGCTCCTACTCCACGACAGTCCGTGAGGTGGACGATCCCTTGATCCTTCGGCGGATCGCTCCCCGGATGCTCTCCGGCTATCTTGTGTAGCTCCTTGTGGGTGGAGAAACCTCTCCACAATCCTCTACAAGCACCTGAGCACACAAGGCTACTATCAAGCTTTTTCCAAGCAAGATTCGCCAAAAACCCCTAGCCCCAAAATCGAGTCCCTTTAAATAGGACTCGGGCTGAAAACCACGCCACCAGTCGACTGCTCCAGGGCCAGTCGACTGGTACCACTAAAATCCGACCGTTACACCCCAACGTTCGAATTCTTAGCTGTTTTCAGACTTCACCAGTCGACTGCCCCTAGGGCAGTCGACTGACCAGTCGACTGGAACCAATTCCAGTCGACTGGCAGTCAACTGGTCGACCCTCCTTGGGTCGACCCGATTTTCTGTGAGTTCCTGCAGTCGACTGCCAACCTGGCAGTCGACTGCCCTGCTACCAGCCTAGGGTTTTGCCTCCCGAGTACATTTCACTCAAGCACTGACCCTAGGACTTCCCGAGTACATTCACACAGCACTCGTACCCTCACGACTCGACTGACTCCTCATCAGCAGCCTCGACTGTTGCCTTCGCGCCCTCTTCATCTTCGGCCCTCGTCCCTCGGATGCGCACGCAAGCCTCCAGCTTGCATCCATGCCACCCTTCACGTACGCCTCGAAGTCCGCGCCCATCAGCTCATCGTCCCTGCACTCCATGGTCCCTCAGATGCGCACGCCAGCCTCCAGCTGGCCTCCATGGCATCCTTCACCGTACTGAGGCCGTCCAGCCAAGTCCATATGCGTACCTGTACAACCTGCACACTCAACATACGCATATCAAATACACAAGAGTAAACCTAACTTAAACCCTTTGCCCAAACATCAAAACCCATGGTCACACCGGACCATCTTAGGGCCGATTGCTCCAACAATAACAACTAGCAAACCTAATAGTGCAAGATTCCTATTTTAATACCCTACTACTAGTAAAGTCGTAAATTCTTGTTTGTACCATGATTAGCTTATAGACCATTTGCAAATATAGGTATCATCTTATGACTTGTTTTGATTAATTCTGTCAAGATTTGCTTCCATTAGCCCTCCATCATTGAAATGTTTCCATAGATATCCTTCAGTTGTTCAATACTAAAGTAAACCGTCTAACTAGATGCTTAACTACCAATGGTTGAAAATATCTTTAGCTCAGATCATATAAAAATTAAAGATTAGATATATCTTTAGCTTAGGTAGTATAAAAATTAAAGATCAGATTCAGACTTAGAATTATCCATCACTAAATTAAAAAATGTGTATCCCATGCACACTCAGTAAATAATGTTGAAATGAAAAACCTTTTGTGGGGCAAGGTAGACAACAGACATGTATTAGTGCATTTAATGAACAGACAGATTGCAATGTCAAACTTAACAAGAGAAAGACAGTTACAACGTCAACATACTTGAAGTCTATGGTAAAAGTTACAAAGGCCAAAAGTTCATTATATTATAAATTGCAAATTCATAATGTATGAAGTGAAACTCATGTTCTACAAATTAATATAGCTACTGAGCTGTACTCTAAACTTGTTCATCATCAGCATTTAACTTGCATGTCTTCTAGCTCAAGATGCATTTATCTTTACCACCTACGCAGACTATTTTACAAAAACACATGATTTCCCAGCTTAGTTGAATTAATGACCACCCACTAGTTTGACTGGAACCTAACCATTATCTGGACTGGGAAAACCACTAAGTTCCTGAGAAGTCAAGCACCAACCAAATGAAGGAAACCAAGTCAAAGCTAATTGATCAATTGATCAGGGCAGATAAGCCTAATTTTCCAATCCTTTTGTCATATTACCATTCAGGTTGAACTAGTTGGAAAAGATAAATCCTACAATTGATGCAAAAAGTTCAATGACTAGTGGTATTGGTTTAAAATCAATGTCAGTCGGTCAAGTCGAATCGAGTTGAAATTGCAAAAGTTTTAGAGGCCACTCTGCAGTCGAAGGCCACTAATCTTCAAGGTAGCAGCACTGAAATATATTGAGATTTGCTCCCCTTTTTTTTTTTTGCTCGATGTTGTATTACTTTATAAAAAATTAATTAACTTAAATGATCGATAATACTTCAGAAACCTTGACACGTGTATTTATTGCACAAAAGTTTGAGGTGCTATACAAAACTGAATTGCATATTGAATGATAGGATATTCTGTAGACCATTTGCATGCACTAACATATAAAGATCCTAGCTTAACCTCAAAACATCAAATAACAAACTTTAGCATTACCCTAGTAATCTGCATAAACACCAATGAATTAAGTAAAAGAAGGATGGGATAAAAGGAATTAAAATAAGTCATCAAGAAAGTTTTTTTCTACAGATTAATCCATACATTGTCTAAGCAAACTACCTACCATCATAAAGATAGGGCAACACAAATACAGACATTTAAAATGAAAATGATTGAGCAGCAGACAACAGCGAATTGGCATGATGATTGACATAAATAGTGCCAGGAAGTTTCTGATCTCATAAATGGACACATGTTTTTTATTTATAATTTACGCAATCAAAATTGACGAATATCTCAATTGTTGAAGTTGAAGCATAAAAACCGTTCTGATACCAACCAACCTAATATGCCATTTCTAAGGCTCAATAGTAAAAAAAAAAAAAAAAAGAATACTGTTTAACAGGACCACCACATAAGCACCTTAGTGCCCACATTTGTGGCAGGAATCAAATTGAATCCACAATGACTGCATTAGGATCATGCAAGGTAAACTAAAACTTATCTTACTAATCATGTCCAAGTGAATCCTGATTGATTAAGCCAGTTTTACACAAATAAATAAATGTATTCCACAGATTGTCGGCAGGTCAACATGTAAACTTTCTTTTAAGTGAATGGACTAATTGTTTCGGCTTGGTTGGCATGCATTGTTATATACTACAAATGTTAGGTGTTAAGTTAGAGATGCGCAATATTTTATATGGAATTACGGATAAAATAGGGTATTATTATTTAATAGGCCGTGTTGTGGGCAAATTACAACTATACTCAACTGGAACAGGGCCTGAGCCTGAGTTTCTTGTTGAACTAGGCAAAAAAGTTGGATTCAGCCATGGGAAAAGAACATGGCAACCTGTCAAGCCAATAGGTCTTACTGGAAGTTGGTCTCCCCAGCCTTGGATTGGTGCCAACTGCTATCACGCCTACAATGAACAACAGGGGCTAAAGCAATGTGGTAGATTGTTGGACCCTTGAAAATTGAGGGTCATTTTCCTCCGAGCCCAGGTAGAGGGGTATTAGTATGCCTGTAGGGGACGTAAGGCAAGGTTTCACTATGAGAACCCTTTTTTGGGATGTGTGTCAAGCTCTCAACATATGCATTTTTAGTTTGTGTTGCATGTGTGTGTGTGTGTGTGTCCACATGTTGCGTCCTGAACCAAGATTGCTACTAGCGGTCTAGACCAAGCTCTTAGTGAGGGCCCACGTTGCATGGTCATAGGGGTGATTAACAGCTACATCAATTGACCATATATGTTATTTTTTATATAAATTGCTTAGGTTAATTAATTTAATATTATGCAGGAGATGGAAAACTACATAATCTAGGGCATGCATATGTAATAGCACAAACATACACAAATCGCATCTGCCTTTTAAACCCATGGAAATGGAAAAAAGAACGTGTAAGGTGAGAGTTCATATTTTCTTTTTTGTTCTTTTGTAACGACGATGTTTTCATGCAACCCACCAAAAAAAAAATCGCATTAAGTGGTCATAACATCATCAAAGTCAAGGCTGTAGCACTAAAAGAATGCTTAAGCAGTAGCACCATTTAGTATAATACAAAATCTTCTCACTAGTACACCAAATTCCAACATTTGTATATCGACAGAACAAGAAATGAGTATACATCAGTCACGACCTATTTAAAGTGGTATTCTCATTGTACATAGGAGAAAGATATATGGAAATTAATGCAGCTAGATGCCAAGACAAATCAGAAGCAATATCAGCTTCATGCACAATAATATTCATGATGTTACTTCCAATGTGCTTGTAGATCACAGTTTTGCATCTGACTATATGGCAGGAATGTCGATATGGCTAACAACAGCTCATCTCAAACCATTAGGATGCTTTTATTTTCATGAATAAAAACAGAATAATCAAAGCATTCACGGGAGTTGGGTTAAATTTTGAATTCCTGCAGAGTCCAGCCATAAGAATACGAGCTTTATTGAACAACATATCATAAAAACATAGAAACAATTAAGCAACATTTTGACATAGACAATGTCAGACACATCCACATGGCATTAAACGTAAGCATTGACAATTGTAACAGATTGATGAATTCCAGGAGATAAAAAAACAAAATCACTGAATGAAACAAGCAATCTCCTATGTATACCTTGAGCTCAATCTGGAGTTCGAGGCATCCACAAATATCTGAACAGCAGAAAGATACGGCACATAGTACTGAACGACAGAGTCAACCCCGTTCAGCACCAGCGGCACCCCGGCACCATAAGCGCTCCACTCTTTGAAATTCTCCCACAGATCTCCAAGACAAAAGTATGGCTGATAATGCAGCGCTGTGCTTCCATTCCTCAAATCTCTCACGCTTGTCTGCGGCAACTCAAAAGGTGATACCTACACAAGATCAATATAACAATTGCAGAAGCCAGGAAATGGAACTCCTTTCTCGTGTTTCATCGAACCTTAGAAGAGTATTGAGCAGGGACGACTGGTGTGATCTCCGCAAGGAGCCGATCGAGGTTCCCTGCAGTAGGTGGCAGCAACGGCTGGGGAGATGCGGGCAAGGGCGGGACCGACGGTTTGGACGACGACTCGTCCGATTGGACCCTGCTCACAGCAACCTCGCGCGACTCTACAAGAGCCGACGCCGCAGGCGGAGATGGCCGTGGTTTAGACCGTGCCGGCCGCTGCATCGGGGGCTGCTGCTGATTCTGGAGTTTTTGGCTCTGCTGTTGCTGTTCATTCAGCCTCCTGAGGGCCGGAGGGCTGTAGAAGCGATCCTCACCGTGGAAGCGGGCCGACGACGAGCCACTGGAGGCGACCATATCGGCGGAGGACGGAAGGGAAATTTCGACGAATTAGCAACACTCTAGATCCCCGTATGGATCTAAGGAATAGGATGATTCGCGAGGGCGTCAATGGCGATCGATCGACGCTTCTATTGTTCTTGATTTTAGGGTTTTGGGGAGAACAGCGAGGGGGTCAAGGGGGAGATCTATTGGGCGATTTGGTTGGAGGAGGACGAGTGTGGTTCTCCGCCTCCCTTCGGTTCTTAGGCAAACTTGGAGATTCCGTCACCGGATCGGTAACCACACCGTACGCTTCCTTCGATTCTGGGCGATGATAGATTTTCCAATAATTTGCGCAATAAACGGGTAAATATTTTAATAAATTATTTACTTAAATATATATACACACAAATAATGTGCATATTTTAATCACAATGTGATAAACTGAGATTCGATCTCTTATTATATCTTTAAATTTTTAAAATTTATTTGATAATTTTCTCTTTTTTTTCAAAGTATGATCAATTAAATGTTGACAATATTGAAAACATGAGAAATTGTGGAAGGTAAAAGAAAGTAGTCAAAGAGCAGTGGACTTTTGAGAAAGGATTACGACTTAGTGTTCAGTCATTGACTTCGATCTTTCATTTGATTGATTATAGTAAATTTGGTCAACTCGAGTTTTAAGTTGAATCAAGATTCTAGTTTAGTTTGTTTGACCTTCCAACAACTGACTCAAAAAGGCACATAGCAATCTAACAAACATCCTTTGCATATCTCAAAGGTTCAACACTAGATCATAAGAAGATCCAACTGCCCGGGCAATCATGCATCATATAATTTAGATACCCAAATTGAGAGTGGATGGGTCACCGCTCGCAAAGGCGACAAAGGCTACGACTTAATCTCTACAGTAGGTGTTTGTCTTAAGAATAGAAACACAAGGAAATTTGTTACAATTCAAAGAGGAAACCCATCAGTCAGTACATGTATTTTGCAAATCCACCACATGATTACCGACTCGGCATACCCGGGGACAATCAGTTAGTACATTCATGTGTGCACAGTCAACTAATTTACAGGTGTTTGTTGGCACAGCACATAAACTTCATCCCAAAGATCAAACAATGCCTTGAATCTGTTCTGTTGCTTATCGTAACTGTATCCCGCCGTAGAAAGCACTGACTGACAAACTTTGGTGATCCACACACACACAAGAATCGGCCCACATCTTTGGTCGTCCTCGGATATCTATAGAGGCGTCAAGATTTGGCTCCTTTAGATGGCTGTTTGAGTAAAATCAGATTACTTCAGTTAATGAGAAGAACTTAAACTTTCAGAAACCATTTGTCTTCTCTAAAGATAAACAAAGATAAGCAGCCATTATTTCCCTATAAATCATTAGCAAATTGCAACACATAAGGAAGAACAAGAATTTGGAGTAAGATTATCACCTTCTGAGGTATCTTAGTGGTCGCGTCGGAGTTGACTGGTGTTGAAGCTTTCAAAATCTGAAAAGAACATAACAGGTTTTTGTCTATGCTCAACAGAGCACCCACATTATCGAATTCCCCACAATAGTTTGGTGCTGAAAAAATAGTGACCAATCTTCTGTGAGCAAAAAACTCGTAGCCGTCCTCCACTACCTGTAAAAATCAACAACTTTACCACCATCACCAAGCGATGAGAAAGGGAAAAAAACACAAGACTCACTTGGTGAGCTCGACAAATAAGATCAAGATCATTTTTTTCCAAAAATTCAACAAGCTTATCAGCTCCAAATGCTACTGAGATTCCACGATCACTCTCGCCCCACCCTTTTGCGACAGGATCAGGATCAGACCAAAGCAAGTCACAGAGAAGACCATAATCTGGAATCTCAGTCGGTCTTTGGATATTCCGAATATCATACATGTTTTGCAACTCAGGTGAAAGGCCACCATGCATGCACAAAATTTTTTCATCTATCAGGGCAGAAAATGGCAAGCAGTTGAAGCAATCACAGAATGTTTTCCATAACCGAACATTAAATCTCCTTTTGCACTCGTCATAAAAGCCATACACTCTGTTGATTTTAGCATCTTCATGATTTCCTCTTAGAAGGAACACTTTGTCGGGATACTTCACTTTATAAGCTAGAAGCAAGCATATAGTTTCCAAGCTATACTTGCCCCTATCTACATAATCCCCAAGAAACAAATAAGATGAATGAGGGGGGAAGCCACCAGTTTCAAATAACTTTAACAAGTCAATATATTGCCCATGTATATCACCTGCATCAGAAGTAACACTTCAAAAATAAACTCTTGTGCAGTTTCTCATACAAAATAATCAGGATAGCAAATAAGATGGGTAAATTAACATAGATTTGAAGACAACATCACCACATTACAAATTGGGCACACAAGTTTTGTGGGAAACAACATCTCCTATAACGAAAGAGAGAGAACATCTGAATGATTATTTAGAATAGTAAGTCATCTTTGTGTCATCGAATGAGGAAATTTTGTTTTGCCAAACATAAGGGACAGAAGAGATTATACTAATAGAAGGAAATCACTGCAGATATGCCATATTTCTCATTTACTTATTTTGAGTTCATTACAAGAAGTGTTGAGGCATGATAATGGCGTGTAGACACCCCGAAATTGTTCAACAAAGAAAACAGTAAGACAACAAGAGCCTAATAGCTCTATCATCTGTGCCAATTGTGGAACATAAGCTACAGAGAGAAGATAAGAAGATAGAAGATATGAAATAATGATAAATGCAGGAGGTAATGAAACAACAGAATTCACTGCGCCAGCTGAAATATTGAGAGAGCATTCTATCATGCATAACTAAAATGATTGAGGAACACAGAATGCAGAGTCTTTGAATATAATTCATATACAGCTGAGCTCCCCAATAGTAGTCTTTCATCTTTTCCCTTGAGTTCTTAATACAAGCAGTCAACCCTAAACCTTCTTCAGTCCAATCTCAAACTAAACTATAGGTTCGGATGCAAAAATATAAGCCAAAATATATGCATCCAAAAATAAAATTAGCATAATGAATCGGAAACCACAAGCTCAACGCAAAGAAGAAGTCTTTACGCTTGCCTATCGGCAATCATCACCCTTTGACCAAAGCAATTTCATACTTCGAAAGTCACAATCTTTCCGTTTTCAAGTAGTTATCCGTAGAGAAAAGAAAAAACTCAACATTCGATTGCCCACAGATGACAAATAGAGGAAGTGGATAACGGGAATTGACCGCAGATCTTGATGGGAGCGCGGAGCTCGAGGAGATTCGGCTGCGAGAGGAGCACTTTCTTCGCCTCCACGCAGAGCTGCCGGATCTCTGCCTCAAAGAGCTGCACCTGCCGTCCGCCGCCGATGAGCAGCCGCCTTATGACGTCGTCTAGCACAGAGTCATCCATGGCCCCAATCGAGGCCCTCGTCATCATCATCTTCGCTCTCCCGCCCTCGTTCCGAGTATGCCCAACTCCAAGCAGGTGGCAGGCGACTCCCGTCGGAAAAAACAATAAAAAAAAAGGTAGAGCTTTGAGCAACGCCGCTATGACGCCAAGTCCAGGCGATAACAACGACGCCTTTTGTTGTCGAGGGAAGAAAGCGCGTCGAAGCGCCATCACCGTTGAAACAGGATTTCTGAAGCTTTCATCCGTCCGATTAGGCGCGCTGCGAGGCCGCACCCGGCAAACCGAGAAAACGCAATCTCGCTCGAATATTTCATTGCCTGGGCACCCAAAAATGTACCGCGACGCAGAAAAGGGTCCCACAGAAAAAGAAGTGAGTGTGGTTGGTGGATTATTGCAAAACGAGGACCAAGACTGGCTGCAGACTGCAATATGTGACGTTGACTTATTCTACCAGGGCTGACACGTGGCTAATGCGTGGGAAATTAGATACACTCATTTTATCATATTTTGATTAGATCCCATAATGTCAACATATACGTATTAACTATCAATCCATCACATAAAATTTTTGATGGACTTCTTATATAAAAAAAAAATAATTAACGAAATTTTTCTAATCTCGGGGTGGGCGATCTAGAAGTCCAGCGTCTCAAGGTTCACGTCCTATTTGAAGAAAAAATTTCTGTAAATACGCCATACTTAAGGATCAAACCACGGATGCTTGAGATAGCGACTAATCGCCTTACCACTACATCATAGTCCCGGAGGCTTTTGATGGACTTCTTAGATATATATATATATATGTGTGTGAGAGAGATTTTGATATGCCACGGACTTCTTACCCATGTGTCCGTATGGACCAAAAGCACCTTGGATTTATATAAATTTTTTTAATTTTTTAAGGTATATCGTCTCTCTTGTATTATAATGTTCAAAATAATCAATTTTAAAAGTTTACGGGGTATATCATATGAATTTAACTTTTAAGATTTTAAAATTTAAGGGTTAAATTATAGTGGGTCTAAACTAATAAGATTTTTTCTAAAGTTCAATCGCCCCTCTTGAATTATAGTATTCAAAATAATTAATTTTAAGTATTCACGAGGTACATTATGCGTATTTAAGATTCTCATAGGGTATATATTTAAGGCGCATCATAGAATTTTTTTATTTTTTTTAGCTCCGGTGTTAAGTCAATTAAATTTTATTTTTAGGGTCTAGGAGTTGAGTTATAATGTTCAAACTAAAAAAAAATTAAAAATTAAAAATTTTTATATGTTCATGAGGTATGATATATGTATTTAGAATTTAAAATTTAAAGAAATATTAATTTTAAAAAAAATAAATCAGATGACCGGACCGCGTACGATTGCGCAGCGCATTATCTGTAGCATATCACAATTGATATATATTTTGCAAAATGAGTTGGTTAAGGTCAGGTGGTAATTTCTAAAGTCGCAAATTACTAATCCCTTAGATGAGGTTTCAAAATATGTAAATCAGCTGGTAATTTCTAAAGTTGGCAAATTAAGTTGGCAAATTATCTAAGTGTAATCACTTAGACGAAGTTTCAAAATATCTAAATCATGTATTTAATGTATTTATGTTTTAAAATTATATATCTAATATCCATTTTATCTCTCAGTATTTGTCCCATTTAATTACTCTAGTATAGCAATCGATTGAGCATACTATTCATCATCACAATAAGAACCTAATCGATTGCTAAACTTTAGCAATTAATTAAATTTAAAAAATCATTTTATGTCAAAAAATATAATATAATATGTCGTATTTGAAAATATAAATATAATAAAAAGAACTAGATAAATATAAAATTTAATTTTATATCATTCCGAATTTTTTAAATTTATCAGTCATTTTTTATTAGTTTCAACCAACCTAGAAAAATCAGTATGATACAAAATCGATTTCTATATGTTTTGATAGAGATGACCAATCAGAGGAGAGTGAGACACGTGGCACGGGAAAGTTATATGGCAAGGCCCACCAAACTAATGCCCCGAAATCAGATCGGGAGTCGGGCTCCCGAGACTATCTCGGGAGAGCCCCGAGGTCAGTTTGGGAGATAAGACTCCAATACTGACTCAGGAGAGTGGAGTCCAAAGATCAGCGTAGGTATAAGAAGGTCAAACTTCAAGTATTCTCTTCTCATTCCAAAATAGAAAAGTCATTAGGTAATTATTGTTTGCAGCGCATAGTAATTAGGGCCTTAATAATTATAGCGGTTGTTACCAAAGGAAGACAACTAACAAATAACTAATGACTAAGAAACGTGGAGGAGGAGGTGTGGATACGTGGGAGGAAGGCGTTAGGTATATAAGATGTCTCGGCACCCAGGTAAGAGGGTGAGCTTTCCAGAATTAGAATACTTTGATTTCTCGTTGTTCTCCCTAAAAGAAAAAGTTCTGACTTGAGCGTCAGAGAGGGCTCCACCGAAATGACTTCCGGCGCATCCCCTTTACACTCGTGTTAATCTTGTAGGCGTCGACATCTTCTCTCCGTCATCGTCGCCATGGGCTGTGTTTTGGTGATTCGCCATCCCCGTCGTTCGCTTCCGAAACAAGTTTAGCGTCATCTGTCGGAAACATCTAAGCATCAGAAGGAACACTGCGATAACAGATCTGTTGGTGCCTCGGTTGGTTTTGATGTGATCAACCAAGTTAGGTTAGGTCATGTTGGTTTTAATCCCTCTGCTAAGTGTGCAGGAGCTTAGGTACGGAGGAAGTCGAGCGTAAGACGTAGCGGACGAGAAGGATTGTGCGGGGAAGTGAGCCGATGGGCTCGGTACAATCCGAGGGACGCGGAAGCTGCGGAAGAGTACACCGGTGGAGCGAGAAGGATGTGCGCGGTGTCCGAGGGACGAGAAGCCGGGAGGAAGGACGCTCGAGGGGCGAAAGGCCGGAGTCGGGTTCGGGTGAGCCTAACTCCGGTTGGCCGGAAATCACCCAGAAGACGAAGAATCAAAAAGACTAGTCCAAGCGCCCAAAAGAAAAGAGAAAATTATTTGGTGCCACGAAGGATCGAACCTGAGACCTCAACAACACACACTAACCCACTTACCATTTGGACTAAAGGGCAATGACAATAAAATGTTGCCGATATTACTACTTAGAGATTACAACAACGACATGGAGATTCCAACAGTCATCTCGAGGAAAGATAAAGTGTTAATTAAAACAATTAAAACTTAAAGGATAATGTTACATTATCCTTTAATCAAATCCAATGGATGCAGTTTAATCCCATCCAAGATCAACCATCCAGATTACATCCATGGATCAACGGCCAAGAGAAAAGTGATCAACAATCAACAATCCAGATTTATTCTCTTAGGCTATAAATAGACTTAGAGGTTTTGCTTTAGAAATCAATCATTCTTATTCATTCTTGTAAAATCTCTAAAAGTCTAGTGTGCTATTTTTGTAAGGCTTCTCCGCCACAAGGAGATTTTTATTGACTGTCCACTGCCTTGGAAGCAACGTCCTTAGTTGCGACCAAGTTTTTTTTAAAGACGAGTGCCTTCCAATTTTCATATTTTTTTATCGTCTATTCACCCCCACTAGCCGGTCCAACCCGATCCAACAAGTGGTATCAGAGCCGAGGTCGCCGTAGAAGGACTAATCGCCGACTGCAGCAATTTCAAGAAAAATGGTTGGAGCCGTAATCTACCCGCCAAAATTTGAGGGGGAGTTCGCGATGTGGAAGTGCCGAATGCAGGTATTTTTTAAAACTGATATTGAATTGCTAATAATTATGAAAAATGATTTTTCAGTTCCTAAAGGCAACGACAAGGATAAAGAAATAGAGTCGTGGACCAAGAAGGAGAAATCAGACTTTGAAGCAAACGGCAAAGCTGAATTTCATCTACTAGCCGTTCTTCCCGCGCAAGAAGTTAATCGCATCGAGAATTACAACTCGGCAAAAGAGCTCTGGGAGAAATTCCTAGAATTGCATGAAGAGAAGAATAAGAAATCAGACATCGCCGCACTGAACACAAGGAAGATCCAACTCGATGATGAGTCCTCGTCAGAAGAGTCGGAAGGTCATGAATACGCGGGACTTGCACTGATGGCAAATCATCAAGAAGAGAGCACTGATGAAGGGGGAGAGACCTCAGAAGAAAGCGACGACGAAAAAGGAATCTCGCTTTTCGAAAGCGACCCGGTAAGTGAGGTATGTCTACTTCCACCTGCTCGAATCTACTCGGTAATAAAATCCATGCTTAAGTCGATGAATAAATTAGAGATAGAAAACTCTGAGTTAAAAGAAACATTTGGCACTGTATGCTCATCAGTTCTATCCGACCAATTAAAAATAGAAAATGAAAATTTGAAGAATCTAGTGGAGAAATTAGAAAATGATATTGCATGTTTAAGAATTAAAAAGAATTTTTATCCTGAAAATCTAAATTGGTATGTTAAAAATCATAAGGGTCAGATTAGGAAAATTCCTAGAAATTATATTCCTCCAAAGTTTTTGATTAACCCCGTAGATGAAAATTTATTTTGGGTTCCAAAATTTATTTTAAACTGATAAGTTTTTTTGTGCAGAATTCTTTTACAAAAGTTATGTTAATATTTTTCAAATATTTTCGGTCAAAATTAGAAATTAAAATTTAAAAAAAATAGATAAATAATTTATTTTTATTGATCTAATTTTTCATGATACAGATATAGTGGAAAAACTCATTATAATTTAAAAAAAAATCAAATTATTTTTTGATTTCTTTTAAAAAAAATTATTCTTCAAAAACTTGTATCTGTTATTTTCAGACTTGATAAACAAATTTAAAGCTGAAAATTTTTGTCTAAACTCATATCTTCATCTTCAACATTGACAAAAATATTCAGATTTTTTTTCATAAATATTCGATTTTTTTATGAATCGTTTATTGAAATCTATTTTTTTCAATAAAAAATTAGAATTAACTTCTGAAAAAATATGCCATTTTAAATTTGAAAAATTTGTGGTAATGCGATTCTTTTTACTTAGAATATTTGTTATTACATTTAAAAATTTTCTTCTTCCCTAATTATATTTTCCCTTCCCTATTTTTTTTGTCCCATTTTTGCTGTGATCAAAGGGGGAGAGTAGTTCGGGGGAGGTTATGTACATGATTGCAAAATTTTTTATGCTTAATTCTGTTACAATACTATTATTGTTTGTTGTTTATCCCTAACTAAACTTGGGTTGATGCACATCAAAAAGGGGGAGATTGTTGGTGCCCCGGTTGGTTTTGATGTGATCAACCAAGTTAGGTTAGGTCATGTTGGTTTTAATCCCTCTGCTAAGTGTGCAGGAGCTTAGGTACGGAGGAAGTCGAGCGTAAGACGTAGCGGACGAGAAGGATTGTGCGGGAAAGTGAGCCGACGGGCTCGGTACAATCCGAGGGACGCGGAAGCTGTGGAAGAGTACACCGGTGGAGCGAGAAGGACGTGCGCGGTGTCCGAGGGACGAGAAGCCGAGAGGAAGGACGCTCGAGGGGCGAAAGGCCGGAGTCGGGTTCAGGTGAGCCTAACTCCGGTTGGCCGGAAATCACCCAGAAGACGAAGAATCAAAAAGACTAGTCCAAGCGCCCAAAAGAAAAGAGAAAATTATTTGGTGCCACGAAGGATCGAACCCGAGACCTCAACAACACACACTAACCCACTTACCATTTGGACTAAAGGGCAATGACAATAAAATGTTGCCGATATTACTACTTAGAGATTACAACAACGACATGGAGATTCCAACAGCCATCTCGAGGACAGATAAAGTTTTAATTAAAACAATTAAAACTTAAAGGATAATGTTACATTATCCTTTAATCAAATCCAATGGATGCAGTTTAATCCCATCCAAGATCAACCATCCAGATTACATCCATGGATCAACGGCCAAGAGAAAAGTGATCAACAATCAACAATCCAGATTTATTCTCTTAGGCTATAAATAGACTTAGAGGTTTTGCTTTAGAAATCAATCATTCTTATTCATTCTTGTAAAATCTCTAAAAGTCTAGTGTGCTATTTTTGTAAGGCTTCCTGCCACAAGGAGATTTTTATTGAGCGTCCACTGCCTTGGAAGCAACGTCCTTAGTTGCGACCAAGTTTTTTTTAAAGACGAGTGCCTTCCAATTTTCATATTTTTTTTTTATCGTCTATTCACCCCCTCTAGCCGGTCCAACCCGATCCAACAACAGATCTACATGGGCAACCCTTCGTTTTGACGCGGGAAGAGTTGGATCGTTTAGTCGCAAACGACATCAAAGGAGCACTGGAGCAGCATCAGATTGAACAAGCCGTCTCTCAACGATCGGCTCCACTGCAGGTCAAGATCCCCAGGATGTCGGCCTCGCACAATCGAAATTGAAGATCCATCTCGCCACCGGGAGGCCGACAATGATAGCCCCGGTGACCAGGCGAGATTCCATGGGAGAAATGGAGAGGGTGTATTCCGCCGCCTCGAACGTTTTACAGCAAGAGGATGGACAGGGGAAGATTGAGGCCACCAAAGTTCTCGTGAAATCTCCATCTACTCCTTTTTCTCCGGACATCATAACGGATCTCATGCCCAAGTAGTTTCGTGGTCTAGGAATTGTTGATTACGATGAGAAGACGGATCCGGAAGACCACATCTGCAAGTTCGAGAACGCGACCCTGTTACACTAATACACAGATGGTATGAAGTGTCGGGTGTTCCTGAACACATTATCGGGGGTCGTCCAAAGATGGTTTCAGAGGCTGCCTCAAAATTTAATAAACTCCTTTTTGGAGTTTAAAATCGTCTTCTTATATACTTTGGCAGCAGCTGGCGATATCAGAAGACGGTCTTAAATCTATTCGCCCTGAAGCAGAAGAGCAAAGAACCACTGAAGGACTATATCCAACGGTTCAATCAGGTGGCGTAGGGCGTGACGACGACCACCTTAGAGATCCTCATCAGCGCTTTCACACAAGGACTCTTTGAAAGAGATTTCATTCGGTCGCTGGTGAAGAAATCGTCTATCAGCTTCGATGATTTATTAGGACGGTCGGTTAAGCATGTTAATGTGGAGGAGGTGCAACACGCCCCATCGTAAAGATTTGGTTGGAGTCCCTATCCAAATCTCGGTATGATCCGAGAGAAGAGAACCACCCACTCCTTCCCGAGCAAAGGACCCTCGCTCCAAGAAAGACTACTGAGCCAACAAGAAGAAGTTGGTGGAAACGGTAAATACAGAAGGACCTGAACCACCGAAGAAGTACTATGACTTACATGGCAACACAACTCACTCTACAAAAGAGTGTTATACCATAAAGAAGCCGAGATCCAAGGACGCGGACGCCAAACCGCGCAAAAGGTGGAGTAAGGCGGGGTATCGACGAAGATCTCCTCATCCAAGCCCTTCCCCTCATCGACGACAGCCGGGAAGGGACAAATCCAGGCATCGGTCCTGATCACCCTTGAGAGAAAGAAGTCGGGAGATAGTGCCCTACCAGTCTATCTCCCCGGAAAGAGATCCTAAGAAAGGCAAGGCTCCGGCTCGCGGACCTCCATCGGGTCATGTGGGAGTAATCTCAGGAGGTCCGACTAAAGGAGACTCCCATCGGGCAAGGGACATGCATACCCGCAGACTGGAAAACTACGCCATAGGGACCAATAGGGAGAAGCGTCGGGGCCCTATCATCTCTTTTGGCCCTGACAATCTAGAGGATGTTGAAGCCCCTTACGAAGATGCACTGGTAATTCTCGCCCGGATAGCAAACTATGAGGTTAAGCACATCCTTGTGGATATAGGTAGCTCCGTGAACATCCTGTACAAGGTGGCGTTGGATCAGATGCAAGTCGACGAAGATGAATTGCATCCTGTCTCTACTCCGCTCTTTGGCTTCACTGAATACCGAGTACAGCCAATGGGACACATCTCATTGACCTTGTCGCTGGGGGATGACACTCTACAGAGGACAAGGAGGACTCCTTTCATGATCGTTGATGCCCCCTCGTCATACAATGTTATTCTAGGGAGACCAGCGCTCAGCTTATTTCAGACAGTGATCTCAGTCTACCACCAGAAGATCAAATTCCCGGTGGGAGAGCGGGTGGCTGAAGTCAAGGGGGAACAACTAGCTACCTGTGATACTACAGTAAGGAAGTTAGAACAGAAGCCTGCAAGAACCTGAAGATCCATGAAGCTTTGCAAATCGACCTGGCAAATCCCCGAGAAAAGGAAGGAGCCAAAGATTAACACAGGGAGGTCGAGAGCGAGGAAATCCAAATTCATCCTCAACATGCTAAAGGAATCACAAGAATTGTTGTTGATCTTGTGCCAGAATTTAGAAGCTGATTGATCAGCTGCTTGGCGGATCATCACGATGTGTTCACGTGGGCTATTGAAGAAATCAAAGGAGTCCCTACCACCTTAGCCACACATCGACTGCATATCACTCCAAGAGCACGACCGGTAAAACAGAGGCAAAGACACTTTGCTCTAGAGCAAGATAAGATAATTAGGGAAGAAGTCGCAAAGTTGTTGAAGGCCGGACATATCAGAGAAGTTCAATTCCCGACCTGGTTGGCAACTGTTGTATTAGTTCCTATGCCCGAGGGTAAATGGCAGGTTTGTATCGACTTTCGTGATTTAAATAAAACTTACCCTAAAGACTGTTACCCTTTGCCTCACATTGATCAATTGGTAGATTCGACTTCCAGCTGTGAATTTATTTCAATGTTGGATGCATATCAGAGATATCATCAGGTTCCCCTTGCTCGAGAGGATCAAGAGAAGGTCAGCTTTATAACGGTGGATGACACTTACTATTACAATGTTATGTCATTCGGGTTGCGCAATGCAGGAGCAACCTATCAGAAGATGATGGATAAAGTCCTCTGCCACCAGATTGGAAGGAATATTGAAGTGCATGTGGATGATATCGTGGTCAAGACGGAGACGGGGAAGGACATGATTGTCAATCTCGAGGAAACATTCACTACCTTAAGGGCCAATGGACTGAAACTAAACCCTGCTAAATATTTGTTTGGGGTGAAAAGTGGTCGGTTCCTCAGGTACATGGTCACCAAGAGAGAAATTGAGGCTAATTCTGAGAAAGTGCAAGTTATACTCAACATGTCATCCCATTGCAATTTTAAAGACGTACAGCGGCTTAATTGTAGGATTATAGTCCTGTCCCGGTTCATCTCTAGATTTGCTGATAGAACTTTGTCATTCTTCAAAATTCTGAGAAAAGCTGTCAAATTCAGATGGGATAGCTAATGCGAGAATATTTTTACAGATTTAAAAGCATATCTCTCTGAACTCCCCATTCTATATAAGTCGTTGGAAGGAGAAATATTGTTTGTCTACTTGTCAGCAACTAAGCAAGCTGTAGGCTCTGCGCTTATTCGTAAAGAAGGTAGTACTTGATAACTTACATTTTGATAGGAATTTCATACTTATTTAATAGATATTTGTGTGCTTAATGGGTGTTTAATGTGGCATATTTGGAAGGATCTGAACATGCTAGGTTATTGGACGTGATTGCATGAAGTTATTTAATTTAATGCCATATGAACTGATTTAAATTAAGTCAACTCTTTTGGATGCAGGTAATTGGGACGTGGCTGAGCACACTGAGGGAATCGTGGCCGTTCATCAGGAAGGCTGGAGAGGAGGGTATACAAGCAGCTTCCTATCGCAAAAGAGGGCATCTTCTCTCGCAGAAAAAAAACCCTAGTCTCCTCCGCCGTTTCCACCTTCTCGCTGTGCTCTGGGAAGCCAAGTGCAGATCGCCAGTCCTTGGGCTTTGTTGGCCAGCCGGTGTGTCCACTTCTTTGCCAGCCGACGAGTGTTAACTTACTCAGTTCGCGCTATCTCCGTTTCACAGCACCTATTGTGCCGCAAGTCCAAGCCACCCAATGGAGTAGATTTTGGTTGGGAAGATCAGTAAATAGTTTCAACTCTTTCGCTTGTTCTTGCACAATAGATTTCATCTTTTGTTTTGGTTAAGAAGGGTTACGATATTTGTTTCTTTTTATTCTTGCTTAGGAATGGTTTGTCTTTGTTCAGAAATTTCGGTTTTCTTTACTTACCTTGGTTCGACAATAGTTTCTGAAATCTTCAATAGCTGTGTTCTGTTGACTGAAGCAAAGTAAATGATTTCCTTTCTAACTGTTAAATTCAAGCAGCTTCATTCCTTAATGATTTGCTGGAAAAATAGAAAAACGGCTCCGTTTTCGTTTTAGCTTGCTATAACGTTAGTGCTGTCCTCCTACTGCTACCAAAACGTTTTGAGTTCTTTTCTTACCTGCTGAGACGTTATAGATCCTGTGTAGTGTTCTTGATATGCAGTGGCTCGATGATTGATCTGATGACGTGCTTGAAAGGTGTTTGAGGATGTGCTTTCATCAGTTGTTTAAATTTGTTTAGTTGTTAAAGGAGCATTCTAAGGTCTCTTACATTTTCTTAAACTGAATTTGCTTTGCATAACTACACGTAGTGATACCAAATTACAATTACCCAGTGCAGTGTTCATTAGTTTAGTTTTTTTTGGTGATAAAGTTGGATTGCAATTAGGTGCTTGACACAACATTCTTGGCTAATTAGTGTTGGTTTATCTTTTCTGTCAATTAGAATCTTCCATTCTTGTTAGCATTTTACATTACTTGTTACAAATCGAACCCCTGTGTTATTAAAGAAAAACCAAAACTCTAGAGATGCTCGCACTGTGTTGTTCTTAGTGAGACAATCCGAGTCCACAATTCAGTTGTAAAACTTAAGTGGGGTCATTTATTAAGTTGGTATCGTAGCATGGAATGAAGAACGACAACATCTGTGTTAAAGACTTACCAATTTTTGGTGCCGTTGTCGGAGAACATAACAGTGTTAGTAATCTATAGAGTAGCAATAATTATTTGTCAACTTTGAATGCTTTTAAATCTGTGATAGAGTGCAGGGCAACGCATGACTAGATCGACTTGCAGTAATATATTGGAATCTGATCCAGAAATAGAGAGGGCATTCCACGAACGACAGAGATTACAGAGAGGCGCCCCTGCGTACTCCATTGAAACTTTTCAGCAGTTAGGGAATAGCATGGAGAAAACCCCAACACTTCGAGAATTAGCTGCACCAGATTTAGCTTACCATCCTTTGTGTATCCAATACCCAGAATTGAATGTGGATTTTGAACTGCGTTCAGGACTCATTCACATACTGCCCAAATTCAATGGACTGGCTGGAGAAGATCCTTCCACACATCTGCAAGAGTTCCATGCAGTTTGCTCCACCTTGAAGCCACACGGAATTGAGATTGAGGATATCTACTTAAGGGCTTTTTCGTTCTCTGCAGGGAGCAGCAAAGGGTTGGCTGTATTCCAGGCTAATGGGGTCAATAACCTGCTGGGTTGAGATGAAGAGAGCATTTCTGGAAAAATACTTCCGGGCCTCAAGGTCCGGAGCGATAAGGAGAGCCATTTGCAGCACTCAACAGCTCTCAGGCGAAACGTTGTATGAGTATTGAGAGAGGTTTGAGAAGTTATGTGCTAGCTGCCCGCATCATCAGATCAGCGATCATTTGCTCATTCAATACTTTTATGAAGGTTTATTATCAATGGATAGATGTATGATTGATGCATCTAGTGGAGGAGCATTAGTGAATAAGACACCTTCTGATGCAGGAGAGCTTATTTCAATTATGATAGCAAATGCACACCAATTTGGGAGCCGACAAATAATGACTAGAACAGCTAATGCAATTCCGGCACCAAGCATTGATATGGAAGAAATAAAAAATAGCCTTCGGAA
Organism: Boesenbergia rotunda; assembly: GCA_024364735.1. Taxonomy (NCBI): domain Eukaryota; kingdom Viridiplantae; phylum Streptophyta; class Magnoliopsida; order Zingiberales; family Zingiberaceae; genus Boesenbergia; species Boesenbergia rotunda. The sequence continues at coordinate 47,828 of JAGFNQ010003029.1, read as the reverse complement.
AGAGATGACCAATGCAATTAGGGAGTTAGCTCATGGACAGCAACAACAACAGCCATAGGGTCAACCTATGCGTGTAGAGAATATATGCGGGTTATGTTCCAGCTTGTCCCATCCAACTGATGCATGCCCGGTTCTCCAAGCGGAGGGGAGTTTGAACCAGGGGGATCAAGTGGCAGCGGCAAATGCCTATCAACCCAAGCAGCAGTTTTTTCATAATAAGCAGCAAGGATACAAGCCCCCGTATGACCCCTTGTCATCTACATATAACCCAAGATGGAGAGACCACCTAAACCTGAGATATGGGAATGTAGAACAGCAACAGCAGCCACCATACTGTCCACCTCCAGCTTTACAGAGACCGCAGGTACCATTTGCATGTTCCAACCAGGGGATTTCTCAATGGCAACAGCAACCTAAGGCAGAAGCATCAACATCAAGGTTGGAAGAGATGATGCTACACACCAACATCAGATGCAGTAGCAAATGCAATATCAATTGCATCAATTGCAGCAGCAACAGATGATGATGCAACAGTAGTTATATCAACAGCAGCAGCAACACCAAAATGCGGTTATGCAATAACAAATGTCACCACCACAGCAGCCCAGTAGTGAACAACAGTTCGGGCACGTTACACCTGCTAATAACCAATCAGCAGTACAAGTGCCAAGACAGTTACCTTCTCAAACAGTTCCAAATCCGAGAGGAAATGTCAGCGCCATTACACTACGGAGTGGCAGATCTATTGCTGAACCAATCCCTTCAAATTCAGTACCAGTTGTAGAACAATCAGCCCAAAATCGCGAGGAAGAACTCCTGAAACCACAGCCAAGTTCAGAAGAATTAGCACCTTTTCCCTTTCCTCAGAAAATAACTAATATAAGGAAGGATTCAGAAGGAGAGAAAGCTCAAGAGCACCAGGAACTTATGGATATTTTCAACAAAGTAGAGGTGAATATTCCCCTGCTTAAAGTCATCAAACACATACCGAAATACACCAAATTCTTGAAGGATCTATACATCCATAAAAAGATATTGAAGGGGAATGAATTAGTAAGTGTGGGAAAGAATGTATCCGCTCTTATTCAACCACTACCCGAGAAATGCACAAACCCGGGAGTTTTTACTATACCATGTGTTGTGGGAGATATGAGTTTAGAGAATGCAATGTTAGACCTTGGAGCTTCAATTAATGTAATGCCCAAATTCATCTACCAAGCACTTGGGATAGGACCATTACAACCTAGAGGAGTGATAATACAATTAGCTAACCACAGTTTGGTGCATCCAACTGGAGTAGTTGAAGACATTTTGGTTAAGGTCAGGGATTTAATTTTTCCAGCTGATTTTTATATATTGGACATGGAAGGTGAGACTTCCTCAAACCCAACTACACTGATTCTAGGGAGACCGTTTCTTAAAACAGCGAGAACAAAGATTGATGTCCATGCAGGGACGCTCTCGATGGAATTCGGTGACACTTTGGTGGAGTTTAACATTCTGGACGCAATGAAGTACCCAACTGAAAATCACTCTTTGCTTGGCATTGATATCTTTGATGAAGCTTGTTTGCAACAAATTGAGGGGTTGTCCTCAGAACAGGATGATTTCTGTGATTATTTTGACATGTCAGCTCATTCGGAAGACAGTGACGAGGAGGATGAAGGGAAGGACCATAGGAGTAGAGATTTTTCCAGTAGCAACAGAATCTTGGAGGAAGATCAGCTTGCAATACAAGAAAAGGGGACAGATACGGGTTTGGAAAAGCAGTTTCTCTCAGCAAGGCTACCAATGGAGCTGAAGATACTACCCAAGCATTTGAAATATGCCTATTTAGAGGGAAACTAGCAGCTACCGGTGATTATTGCTAATGATTTAAAGCTAGAACAGGAGCATAAATTGTTGAATCTCCTGCAGCAACATCGAACAGCTATAGGATGGAGCATTGAAGACATTCCTGGAATTAACTATTCTATATGTACCCATCGGATATTTCTGGAAGACAATGCAAAACCAATTAGACAACCGCAGCGAAGGCTGAATCCGCTAATTTGTGAGGTAGTGAAGAATGAGATAGTGAAACTTCTGAAAGCTGGAATCATATATCCCATCTCAGACAGTCAATGGGTTAGCCCAGTGCATGTGGTACCTAAGAAATCCAGTGTCACAATGATTAGTAATAAGGAACATAAGTTGATACCCACAAGATTACCAAGCTCATGGAGGGTTTGTGTCGACTATCGCAAATTGAACCAAGCAACAAGGAAGGATTATTTCCCCTTGCCATTTATTAACCAGATGTTGGAAAGACTAGCTGAAAAATCGCATTACTATTTTTTGGATGGATTCACGGGGTATTTTCAGATACCAATAGCTTTAGAAGATCAAGAAAAAACAACGTTCACCTGTCCTTTTGGAACTTTCGTCTATCGCCGAATGCCATTTGGTTTGTGCAATGCTCCAGGTACTTTTTAGAGGTGCATGGTAAATATTTTCTCAGATTTACTTGAACATTGCATGGAAATATTTATGGATGATTTTACCATTTTTGGTTCATCATTTGACGAATGCTTAGATAGCCTTTCTTCTGTTTTAAATAGATGTGTTGAAACCAATTTGGTGCTTAACTTTGAAAAATGTCATTTTATGGTTAATCAGGGGATAGTCCTAGGTCATGTTATTTCTAAGAGGGGAATTGAGGTAGACCCGGCTAAATTGGATACTATAACTTCCTTGAATTATCCGTTATGTGCTCGAGATGTCCGTGCTTTCATTGGGCACGCGGGGTTCTATCGTAGATTCATTAAAGATTTTAGTAAAATTGCCTTACCCCTTTCTAGACTTCTACAGAAGGACGTGGAATTTGAGTTTACAGAGGAGTGTAAAGAGGCATTTAACAAACTCAAGACAGCCCTGACAACAGCCCCAATTATGGTGCTACCCGACTGGAATTACCCATTTGAACTGATATGCGATGCATCGAATTATGCAGTAGGGGCAGTCCTGGCGCAGAGATCTGATGGGCTGCCGCATGTGATCTCCTACGCTTCAAAAACACTAGATGCAGCACAAATCAGATACACAACAACAGAAAAAGAATTTTTAGCTATTGTCTTTGCATTAGATAAATTTCGATCCTACTTATTGTGTTCTCAAGTAACTATTTTCACTGATCATGCAGCCATTAAATATCTTGTAAAGAAAGCTGATGCAAAGCCTAGGCTAATCCGCTGGATGCTCCTTCTACAAGAATTCAATGTGGAGATTAGAGATAGGAAAGGGAAGAGAATCTTGTAGCTGATCATCT
>JAGFNQ010003029.1:0-43000 GCA_024364735.1 Boesenbergia rotunda | reverse complement strand
TTTAGAACTTGTTTTGCTCCTTCCTGGAACCATATGGATATAAAAAAACATAACTGTGATGAAGGCAGCTTGTCTATGCATTGTTTCCTTTTTCGAATTTAGAAGTTGATTTGTTCCTACAATTTCTTTCTTCTTCATATTGAATTCGTATGTCCTTCTTTTATCTTACAGTTTTTCTTTCTTCTCCATACTGATTGTTATCATATTGCCCGAGATGGTCCAGACTAAGTGTGGGGGAGAGGGAGTAGTGAAGGAATAATGTGTAAGTATAGATATGAAGGAAGAAATGGGGCTGGTAGTTAGAATGAGAACATGGTGGGAGTTGGGTTGCGCTACTACATTCTCTTGTAGTAAGCTTGTAGAACATGTGGCTTAGTATCAGTCAAGAGATCAGCTGTTGTTGGTAAATAGTCATCCACTACATAAGATAAGCATTACTATCATCCAAATAGGGAATTGAAATCAAGAAGATGTTGGTCAAGAGAAAGACATGGCGCCTTTGTTAAAAAAAACACCTTTGTTGAAAAAAAAAAGAAACAGTAAGGGATATTATCCTAATTCTTGGGATGAATAATAAAAAAAAGAAGAAGAAACAAAAATTCTTAAGAAGAAGAAACAAAAAAAAAGAAGAACAAAAATAAGAAAAAAATGATAAAAAAAAGAAAAAAATAATACCAATGTGTGCCATGGAAGACTCTTGATTTAGAGCAGGATTGTTACTGATATTCACCACATTAAGGGGGATTGGAGGTCCAGGAATTTTTGAGATTGAAATACTCCGAGGGGAGATAATGATGAGTAAACCCAACACAGAAAGTAAAGAGACTGTCTAAGGTAATATGGTAACATTCATATACTTCCATTCCATCTGCTTGTGCTAACTAATTCTCTGTCTCAATCTTCCTATAACTCAGTACATTTTGGAAAGACCTTCAGAGTTATGTATTTTTGTGTTCTATAGTGGTGAAGAGTAGGAAATAAACAAGCTTATGGTAGTTGGGCACTGTGAACAGTTTGAGTGAAATCCACCTGCAAACACTCAGAGGAGAGCTAGCTACTAACCTGTTGTGAGGTTGCATCATTCTTAGACTGCCCCAAATCTGTGGAACCAATACTCAACGTGAACCAGTGTACGATTTAATTCGCCAGTGTGATGAGGCTTGAGAAATGGCAAGCCTAAGTAACTGCCTATTCTACAAACCCTTTTGCATCAGGTCATTAGATTGGGGAAGTAAATTTGTTATTTGTTTTGATTTTAGCTTACATACACGAGACGTGTAAGTTTAAGTGTGGGGGAGTTGATAACTTACATTTTGATAGGAATTTCATACTTATTTAATAGATATTTGTGTGCTAAATGGGGGTTTAATGTGGCATATTTGGAAGGATCTGAACATGTTAGGTTATTGGACATGATTGCATGAAGTTATTTAATTTAATGCCATATGAACTGATTTTAATTAAGTTAACTCTTTGGATGCTGGTGATGGGGACGTGGCTGAGCACATTGAGGGAATTGTGGCCGTTCATCAGGAGGGCTGGAGAGGAGGGTATACAAGCAGCTTCCAATGGCAAAAGAGGCTATCTTCTCGGACAGAAAAAAACCCTAGTCTCCTCCGCCGTTTCCACCTTCTTGCTGTGCTCTGGGAAGCCGAGTGCAGATCGCCAGTCCCTGGGCTTTGCTGCACCTGTTGTGCCGCAAGACCACGCCACCCAATGGAGTAGATTTTGGTTGGGAAGATCAGTAAATAGTTTCAACTCTCTTGTCAGTTCTCGCACAATAGATTTTATCTCTCATTTTGGTTAAGAAAATTTCAGATAATTGTTTCTTTTTATTCATGCTGAAGTATGATTTGTCTTTGTTTAGAGATTTTAGTTTTCAGTTCTTGTCTTGTTTCGATAGTCGTTTGTTGAATCCTACAACAGATGTGCTCTTGGTGACTGAAACGAAGCAGTTTGATACTTTGCTAACTGTTAAGTTTAAGCAGTTTCATTTCCAGATGTTTTGCTGAAAAATGAAAAGATTGCTCTGTTCCTTTTCAATGTTGTCGCAAGCTAGAGTAGTTTTTTTTATTGCTACTTGCAAGTGCTGCGTTTTACTTTTCCTTTCTGTGTCAGCTTAGAAGTTTAAGTTCCTTTGTATTTTCCTTGATAAGCAGCAGCAGATAATCTATTTCAGATGAGCTTGCGAGTTGTTTGAGGAATTGTTTTTTATCAGTTTCATAACTTAATTCAGCTGTCAAAGAAACCTTATAAGGTCCATTCACATTTTCTTAAGCTCGAATAGTTTTTTTTCATAACTGCATTTAGTTGAACGTTGGATTGCAATTTGGTGTTTGCATTAATATTCTTTGCAAAATTAATGTCTGTTCCTTTTCTTTCTGCTGTCAATTAGAACCTTCATTTCTTGTTAGTATTCACGTTACAAATTACAAATTGAGCCCTTGTGTTATTAAAAAAACCGAAAACTCTATAGATACTCTCACTGCATTGTTCTTAGGGAGACAATCCGAGTCCACAATTCAGCTCAAAACTTAAGTGGGTTCATTCATTAAGTTGGTATCGTAGCATGGAATGAAGAATGACATCATCATTGTTAAGGAGTTACCACTATCGTGCCATGCAGTTGGACGTCCTGCGTCCGTATATCGACCGTGCCACTCAGCACCCTCATACTCATGGACCGGTCAGATAGCGAAGGTGACAACATATGCATCAGACGTTCCCCGGCAGGCACCTTCGACTGGGGAGGAGTGGGTTCCCCTGACCAGGGAGAAGCAGGATCTTCCGAGGACACCCAGAGCGACGGAGACGACAGAGCAGAAGCCTCGACTGCGGGCTCCTTGCCCTCTCGCTGACCGCCGAATTGATCATTGAGGTCGGGGGCTCCTCTTGACGTGCTCGCTTCTGTCGAAGAGCGAGGGGTCGTTCATCCTCCGAGCCGGACCAGGAAATTTCCTCATCATCCAGCACGGGCACGAGAGAAGTAGGGCGTGGCGCCTCGACGATCAGAAGAGCCGCCTCCCGCTCAGCTAGCAGCTTAGCCCCGCGAGCCTCCAACTCGACAGCCTCCATACCATAGCCCTCCTCGAGAGCAGCCAGTTGCATCATAGCGGTTGCAAAACAAACAACGGTCAGTCGGCCGTAAGAGGATGAGGAAGGGAAGGGAGAGCTTACCGAAGGAAGCAGGCCGTCGAATCAGCGCTGGGCTGAGCCCGAACACGGACATGATGTCCTCACGCAATAGATGTCCCACATGGAAGTTCCGACCCCTGAGCTTGGAGAAGGCGGACTGATACTGAGAGAAGGATTGGAAGTCCTTGTGCAGAGGGGGGGGGAGAATGAAAATTCATCAGAAAGTCGACCGGCCAGGTCGGGAGCAGGATGGGGCGAATATAGAAATATCGTTCCTTCCAGCCCATGTTAGAAGTTGGAAGTTTCGATAGGAAAGAAGTGCCAGGTCGGGCCTGGAAGAAGAAATCACCCAGCTCTTGTCTTTTTGGGCAAAAGAAGTAATAAAAGACGTCAGGGCGAAGGGGAATCTGATACAAAGAAAAGATAATGACCGGCCCACAGAGGAGACGAATGACATTTGGCGGCTAATTGAGATAAATTGATGCGGAAATAACGGCATACGACGATAATAAAGGGATGGACCGGGAAGCGCAGCCCGGCCTGCAGATGGTCCCGGGAAATGGTAATATAATGCGGTGGAGGTTTGGCAGGTCGGTCGGAAGATGAGGGTAATTGGAGATGATGGTCCGGGGGAATATGATAGGCCGCTCGGATCACCTCCAGATCGTGGTGATCGAGCTCGGACACCATAACGGCATACCAGGGGGCCGGGGGAAGAGATGAAGAAGCCATTAGAAGCAAGCAAGAGAAGGAAGACTAACCGGGGAAAAGGACGTCAGAGAAGATGAACGGAGCAGGGTGCCTTGCCGGAACCCTAGTAGAGGACTGAGAAATAATGTTTCGACGTCGGGAGTAAAAAAGCAATGGTAAAACCGCCCCGTAAGTCCCTATTTATAGGACCCCGGGAGCAATGTTGTCCCTCCGATGGAGGGCCGGAGAACAGGAGGCAAAGGATGCGAGCCGTCCGATCGAGCCCAGAAAGGCCCCTGTGGCAGAGTATCCCACGTGCTCTCTCATCATTCGCCCAAGCAGACGACGGACGCCTCGTCACTCGGGGAAGCAATGACGAGGAGACACATGTGTTGTAGCGATTAAATGCAGCAATAAATGCACAAGATTCGAATATGCTTGGGCATCCCGGGGAGCCAGAACCGAGGAGACGGGTGATGTGACAGGTTCGGCAGATCGGGATACATGCCCACCGACGACCCCCAAGGTTGGCAAGAAGGGGTCATGCCACTCAGGTGCGCCAGGCTCGCTTCAATAGATGGCAATTCAGTCAATCGGACTCGACGCCGCCTTCGACTAGACTTGAGGGGGACGCTTATGATCCCATCCTTGCTTACGGGTAGCTAGTCCTGCTTAGCCAGCCAGCCTGGCGTCGTAGAGGTCCAGTAAAAGGGCTGACAAAGACCTCACCAGGGGATTCCTTGAGCCAGGGAACCCCCGATGCGCTAACCGACCGACCCGGGGGCAGGGGCGGTCGGGTCGACCCCGAGCGTTTCCTAGATCGGTCGCCTAAACCCGTACCCATATCCGGATCTGGAGAGGACAATCTAGTCGTACGCGTGGTGGCCCACACTCCCTCAGCATTCAATGGATCTGACAACCCACAGAACCGAGACAGAGCCAGACAAACATAGCCCAATAGACTCCCGACTCAGGGCGTACCCCGCGCCTCAACTCTCCCAGTCGGACGCGTGGCGGCCCACGCTCCCTGGCCATTATCGAACCAGTGCTTGACACTCGGACCCACCGGTCGGCGCTCGGGCTACAGACTAGATCGTCCCTACGCCTCCCTATGCCATTACCTCTGGGGGTACGATCTTGATGTCAGGGTAATACATGTCTTGCCCATTTATGACACCCCTCGTGGTTATCACGCCGATTCAGTACCGTCGTACTGCCCAAGCATCCCGCGCCATGCCACGGTATTTTCAGGTGCTCTCATACGAGCTGACAGGTACCACACCCTTGTCTCGTCGACACGGGCAGGGATTGTCAGCTCCCCCGGCTATATAAGCCCTCCACTCCCCATTCCGCAGGTATGCACGCGAGCTCTCTCTACTACTACATTTCCATTTGTTCTGCTATATTTCCTGCGAATACTGACTTGACTGTAGGAGTGCCTTACCGGGGAAACTCCCCGACGGGTTTGCTAACGGTCACTGTTTTGCAGGCCAAAGCCAGGTCAGAGCCAGGTCGACGCCACCTCAGCCGCTCGCGTCACTCGGGGGACCATCCAACTCTTAAAACTTCCACCTCACTTCGCGACAGGATCATCCCCTTAGTCAAGTCACTTAATGCTCTAAGTTTTTAAAAATATCACAAAAATGATAGATTCTTTTAAGATGTTATCAAAAAGCTATTCTAATCTTGAGTCATTTTCACTAGCAATAAAAATAAAATGCAAACTAAAAAAATTAAATTTATTATTCAATTCTCCTCGTTGCAAATAAATATTTATGCTACTTGAATCATTCAAGGTACTAGCTAATCTCGTGGCTCGTCTATGATTTTCAAATTTACTTAATAGTCAATGAAAAAAATAAATGGAATCGAATTAGTAATTTTCGGCTAATGATTAATAGAAATATCTAGACACCTAAGTTTCATTTTCTCTGTTTTATTTTTTTATAATTTTTTATTTTTATTGTGATGTAAATTTATCATTATTGATATCAACTCAGCTACAATATAGACGACGAACCCAAAAGGAATGTGAAATAAACATTTATTTATTTATTTATAAAAATATATAATAAATAAATTAAATTAAAACAAATTGATAAATTAATTTAAATTCTCAAGGTGATTTTTTGTGATTTTACACCATGGAAAAGAATGCAAAATTTGAAAATTTAAAATATATATATATATATATATATATATTTGTTTTATCAAAAGAAAAAAAATACGTTGAAGAAATATTTTTGTCACTTTTATTTTTATTTGTGTTTTCTAATTAAGATATACACATCATTTCCTTTAAACTTCAATTAACAAATAATTTATATTAGTAAGTTTATTAGATATTAACCCCTGTCTTTTTTATCAAGTAATATTTTATCTCATTATTTAAAAAATAACATTTAAACAAAAAATTTATAAAAGATAGTTATGTCCTTATTATTTTTGTTACTTTTCGATAATAATCTTAAAAGGGGAAAATATATTGAATTAATCATTATATATTTTCATAAAAATCCTCACAAAATTCATATGAGCACAAGCATAAATACACAGGAAAGTAACAATTCTAAAAGGGATAACTAGTCAAAAACTTATTCCACCATCCTCACCAAACTAAACCAAAAAAGAATCAGAACCAAAATCAAATGAATATGGAACAAAAGTTCATCATTAAAAATCTCTTTTTTATCATCAAATATACTATATAATGGAGTAAGAGTAAAATATTGGTATGACAATTAGTAGTTGACATTCATTAGATGTTAGTTGTTTTGCGTTTATATAATATATTAAGATGTTTGAGCATTAATTTTGTAGTCACAACAGCTTATAATTTTTTTCTCTAAATTTTGTAATATATTTAATGTGCATATTGGTACAATTTTATTACACCAACACTTCACTCCTATTTTATTATTTGCCACATTTGATTATGAGAAAGAGTTTGCTCCATTTTTATTTGATTTTTATTTATCAAAATAGAATTCTTACTCTTTTGGTTTGGCGAGGGTGGTGAAGGGTGATGGAATAAGTTTTTGGTTGATTATCCTTTCAAAGTTGCTGTTTTTTTATTGTTTATGTTAATGCATGTATGAATTTTATAAATATTTTTATTAAAAATTATAATCGTCAATTTAATATATATATTTGAAATTATTATTAAAAAATGATAAAAATAATAAACATAGAAATTGACTTTTATAATTTTTTTCATATTTATCTTTTGATTACATAAGGTTAAATATTATTTTTTTAAAATAAAAAATAAAATACTATGGGATAGAAAAGGGAGCAATCATACGCAACAAGAATTTGTAGCATGAAACCTAACATGAATGACGTGACACTTTTTATATACGCATCCAATTGCCACTTGGACACCAACGGCGGTCTCCGGCCGCCGCCCCGAACCATTTTATAACCTGGGGACATAGTGAACCCGTCGAGGATCGCTATAATTAAAATGCCACGTCATTCATGTTGGATTTCATGCTACAAATTTTTACTACATATCATTTTTCTAGAAAAGATATTTATCTCTATTTTATATTATATAGGAATTTTTTATTTATTTTCAGAGCGTGGGTATATAAAATTATTTTCAAGAAATGTATGTCGTCGTCGTCAATCTCCTCAGGCGACGACGTAATCCCATCGGCTTCGTTGCTCCGTTCTGGCTTCCAATTTGTACCTTCTGCGTGTCGGACATCAAGTGGAAGAAGAGGTCTCATGAACTGCGAAACTTTCCAACTCAAGGAACTGGTTGGCCCTTTTTCTTCATGACCTAAGTTGTATTCAGTTGTTGTCTTACTCTAACCATCCGGCATGTTGGTATCAGTCAACTTATAACGACCTCCATTTTTCTCACATGCCCGCTCTGATTTGGTCGCCCTTGATTTCAGATCACTTTTTCCTCCGTCGTTTGTTTAAGGGTTCTGTAAAATGTTTGCGTATTTTTGTTTGATTTTTTGTTTTTATTAGACTTTTCCTCTTCCCTTTTGAACTGTAAGTCATGATGGTTTCAGGTGGTGGAGCCGCTAGAGATCCGAGAGGTGCTTCGCTGTAAGTTACTAACTTCTCAGTTTATGTGAAAGAATCTGCGCTGCTTAATTAACTCTAGGAATAGTGCTGTTTAAGTTCAATTTGGTTTCAGTGTATTAACTCTAGCTGTGTAGATCAATATTTTGCTAGATACAGGATACATGATTGTCATTTGAGAAGGGATATGGACCAATGTTGCAAATTTCAGGCCACATATTACTACAAAGGCTATTTACTTGCTTGTATAATAGGGCAGTTCAGTGCACGAAATTATTGACAGGGTCCTAGGAAGGGTCGAACCACATTGGGGGTCTATTATACACAGTCTTCTCTTGCGGTGCAAGAGATTGTTTTTGCGACTTGAACCTATGACCACAAGGTCCCATAACAATAACTTTATTGTTGGGCTAAGGCTCCCTTTTTTGCTTGTATGCTAAAATTAATTCTATCACATGGCAACCATATTGAAAGCAATTTTTTTGATAAATAAGTTGCAATGCTCATGTATATGCAGGATAGAACCATGGTTTGAATTTTTTTTTTTCTTCTTTTTGACTGATACTGTATGTTCAAACATGGTTTGATGTAACAAAGAATCTTATAGTAAGATATTGAAAGAGAGTATCTGTTTTTATTTTGATTTATTTTGACTTCGGGGTTTCCATCTACACCATAAAGTAGTTTATTCTCTTACTGTACCTATGTTGTCTTCACCACCTTCGATTGTGTGTTGTAAGAATATTCTAATGTTTTTAACTTTAAAGTTGTAATATGTACAATTTCTTTTGTTTCAGTCCGTCCATCTTTTATATCTCAGCATCTGCACATGTCTTGTATGTTTTTATTATTTACTTTTTCAGGTTTATTACACACTATTGCCTTCCATAGAGCATTGGGACTTGTTCGACCCAAGGATGTTGAGTGTGAACTTTTTGAGATCACCTATGTAAGTTTGTGCATTTTATCTATGCTGTTTAATTGCTAGAGATTTTTTTTGCTAAGTTAATTGAAGAGAGCTCTTTTGCAAACCACTGAAGAAGATGTAGGAATTCAACTACTTGGATAATGTATTGTTACATCTGATAAGTACAAATACATTATGATAGATTGTTGTCACATTAGCTTGACATATATTGAGATTTATTCTATCTCTACATAATTTTCTCTTATTTTTATATGTATGGCTAATTGCATCCTTCCAAGTTCCAATCATTTATTAAGTCAACTTTCTATAGTCATGTATTTTTGTACCAACATTCTTTGATTATGTGGGTGTGATGTGGATGCTTTGATTTAGTCCCACTTGGGGAGTTATGATGCAGATCAGGAAATCAATTCAAAATTGGAATTTTCAACTTAAATTTAGTTTTTTTAGTAACGATTTGAATTGTTTTGTATTTAGTACCTTTTTGGATAATTAATGGGAATTATTGCTTTTTTCTAATTTGCTTATTTCCTAGATTTGTAGGATCAAATCTCTAAAAATTTTACAGTGTGTCATGTGATAATCAAATTAAAAATCGTAAACAATTTCACTTTGTTTTCCCACTTTGTGTGGTGGTGATTATGTTTGTGCTACATTAATACGAGAGGATTCCTTTGTGTAAGGTTGGTTCTGTTAGTGCTCTTCAAATTGTGGGCTAATAAAGCATTTTGTTAATTTGATAGGTAAGTTATTATTGACTTGGGTTAAGTATTTGAAGTTGTTGTCTTGACTAATTATTCATCAATTTTCTCATCTATGTGGGTTGTATTAGTTGGTAACAAAATTGGCCTATTCTTAGGCATGGTAGGGTATTTGGAAAGAGTTTGTGTAATGATAGTACCACAAAGTAGTGTCACATGCTCTTTAGGGATGATTCTTGGTTGAGTTGGACTTTGGATCACAATGAATGTCAAAAAAAAATGATGAACCAGGCAGCAGACAAATTGAACCTGGGGTGACCGGCCCGGCCCAACGGAAGTTTCCCACCGGTTACTAGGGTAAATCGGGAAGCGCTCGCGGTGGGCAGTTTAGAAGCCCAGCGTCCCAGGGTTCGCGCCCCATTTGGAGGAAAAATTCCTGCAAAATGCGCCGTAGCTGGGGATCGAACCGCGGATGCTTGGGTTAACGACTAGTTACCTTACCGCGAATGTCAAAATCTATGTGAGGGAGACTTTGATGATGACTTGTGGACTAATAAAGGGATTTGTAAGCTTAGATGAGGGAGTTACTATTAATTGAGTATATTGTACCCACCCATCGTCGTTCCTCACAAGTTAACAAGTCAATTTTCTATTCTAAGTGTGATGTGAAAGATGTATATTTTTTTATTGATTGATAGTAAATGTAAACTAAGACATCAAAGACAAATTTTCATAGATCATAGTTGAGACATCTATGATATAAGGCTGCTTTAGAATTCTGTAGCTAGTCTCTTAAGTAGTCTCTTAAGTGATTTTCTGATGGCAATAAACTAATAGTTCAAATTCATATAAATGGAGGTACTCATGGTTCTACCTCTAACGGGGTCAGAGATCAGCCTAAAACTCCCTTAGGGCATTAGTTCATCATTGCCATCATTATCAAGGCAACTATGTTTATCACAACTATTTGGGATTGACTACATAAATTTTAAGCACCTCCATTTATGTCTACAGAAAGCGAAACCATGAGTAATATCCAATCAATTAAATAATTTTGTTAAATTATCTATTGTTTTCTTTGGCTTTGCTCACTTTCTACTAATTGATTCAACTCTTGTCACTACAAATTATATATTGCCATCATATCCAAATTATCTCAGTTTTTTTTTTATTTTGTCATATACTAGAGTCTAAACCTCTTTTCCCTCATAAGTCAAATGACTAATTGTCAGATATGGAATGATCCATCCAATTATTGGTGGAAGCACCAGAACCACTGAACTTTCAGGGAACAACATTTAAGAGGAACAATTCATGTTAGAATACTTGTCCTTAGGAATATTATACTAGTAATGGAACTCTTTTTAAGTCATGCCGTTGAATTAGTATAGGTCATGATGTCTTGACTCACTTCATTTTCTATGAATCATGTTTTTACCATTCAAATTTGACATCTAGAAGATTAACAGTAATATTCACATCAAGTAAATACAATTGTTTCATTGTCCAAAATATTCTTTGGTAAGATTTAGAGTATGATTCTGTGCTGTAGCCTAATTTTTTTACTGGAATTGTACGATTTCGGCATTACGTTGTGTTGACAAGCATGATGAGGTAAACTTAATTAAGTCTTACTTAAATAATCTTTAACATTTATTTATTTTTAAAAATAATACTAGTAATTAGATGTCAATTGAATAAAATTTTATTGTGTCATAACATACTCATACATAGCTTCAGCGTGTGTTAAAATGTGTCATTTTACTCATTTAACTTTCAGTTAGATTTTTTACTTTTAATTAGATTGTATTAATTATCTAGCTGAATTAGCAAAATAATTTCACTCATTTTTTACTTCAATATGTGCCAAGATGATTTGATATAAGTTTTACTCCTACATTCTTTCATTCACTTGAGACCTATGAAGATTGTAGCTACTAAATAGTCGAATTACGATTTCAGAGAAATAAGCTACGTAAAGTTAACAAACATTATTGAAATTCATCTGGGTGTGTATTGAAAACATCTCGAGTATCAGAATGGTATGGTAAGGTATTCATCAATACAATTTACATGTGTGGTATAAGAGGGATTGCTTGTGTCCATCAGTATCAGATTTCAATTATTTATCAGAATGGTGTATGTGTAACCTTACCCTGTCGCAACATAAGGTTTCAAACCATAGTTTCATCTTATAATGTATTAGACCTATTCTTCCTCATAGTTGCAGTAGGTCAGTAACACATTAAGTGTCAGCTAATAAAGGAACCATCTATCTATTGATGGAAGGACTAGAACTACTGAACTTGTGGGAACGAGGTTCAAGAGAAATAAATTATGTTTTAGCACTTTGCCTTGAGAATGTTACACCAATAAGAGGAACTCTATTTGTATCATGCAATTGGTATAGGTCTCTGATATCTTGTCTCACTCCCTTTTCTTTGCATCTTGCCATTGTTTTATCATTTAAATTGACATCTTGAGTTGCACACATGTAATAGATCACCATTTTGTGCTTTTATTGGATTTGTGTGACTTTTGGCTTAGTGAGATCAGGTTTTGCAGCTAATTTAATTTACAGAAGCTTTCTTACAGGGTCAATGTGGAGATCTTGAACTAGATAAGAAAATAGAGGAGAAGACTGACCAGTTCATTGCTTGGGTAGAGAAACACCCGAACAAAAAAAGCCAGGTTTCTTTTGTAGCTAGCTGTACTTTGTCAATTAGAGTTACTGCAGTGCTATTCTCAATTTTCATTTTGACTTTATGGTTATCGAAATATATCATAAATTGATCTTTTTTATAATCTTTTTATGCGTGTTTTATGTGGAAACATGAGCTAGTATGTATACCTTATTAGTTCCTTTTTTCAATGCGAGGAAGGACAATGGCAAATCAAGAGGCTGTCAACTATTTGTTTTTGTCATATAAAATTAATTCTGCATCTTTCCATTTTTATTTTGATTTTACTAACAGTTATGGGTTCTTAACCTTTTACCTATCCATGTCACATATCTCAAGGTGTCTTCCTGCTTGTCTTCTATGTGATTTGACAAGTTGAAGCCCCAGTCTCTCTGTTCGATGGATTATGCCCCCAACAATATAAAAAATCAAATCAACATTCAGTTAGATATGATAACGAAAAGGTACCAAAGCAAACAAAATACCAGAAAATAAAATCATAAATATTCGGAAGACCTTACAAAGCCAAATATTCTCTTGGTTTAAAGACAACATTCCTTTCCTAGGAGGTAGATAAATGTTACTTGCTGTTTAATTTGGAATTGTGTTAATTCCTTGAAACTTTCATTTCATGTGTATATTGGTGCAGATATGCTTGTCTTTCTATGAAGTCAAAAACAAGCATCCTTCGTGGTTTGGAAACAAAACTGAGCGCTTTTATTGGGAGCAGTGGTATATTAATTTGCATGTCTTAAACCCTAAATCACATACTAAACGTCACAATTCGAAAGCACCATTAAGCACCGGAGGTAGGGATGCTCTTTTGATGAAATTAACAATTTTCTCCTTTTTGTTTTTTTGATCTGTTTGTTTATCTTGAATATCATGTGATTCCAGAAAACACGTCTGAAGAAGGCAGCTCAAGACGTACTGCTTTAGAATCATCATTACGAGAAGTCCTATTTCAAATAATAAGTTTTGTGAATGAGAAGCATGACCACATTCCTCCCGTGCAGAACTCTGAAATTATTTCATTTCCTTACGAGATCTCAACACCAAGGTGTCTTTTACATTGAAAAATGCCGTGACTGTTCATCTTTATATTTCTTAATCTCTCACTTCAACATGCATATTATGTGAAGTAAATTCCACACATATCTCGATCTCCAGGTGACACCTTTTCTCAACATGTTCCACAGTGCATCAGACTCTTCCTTCGGATGGCATGCTGATGTTCTCAAGAGGATGCTACAGACTGGGCATCCTTCCATGCTCAGTTGACTATAGCTTGTGTAGATGTAAGTTTTGTGAATCCATGCTGCCATCCTGTTAGTTCTCTCAAGAATTTTGTTCTTGTCACAGAAACTATCGTGGCTATCGCCTATCTGATGGTTGCTCCACCCGTACTTTTACCAATTGGTGTGGCTGAAGAAAAATGGCATCTCTTTCTTTAAGTTCGAAATATGTAATCTTGTACAGCATCTCCAGTTACATGAAAGATTCCTGTACATGTAATGCCCGCATCGCAGTGTGATTATCAAGGTTAACTTGCGATTCAGAATTCAGCATGACTATCAGTATCAACTTGTGACTTAGAACGTGAGGTGTAAATATTGATTTCCTTCTGTTAATTGTCTTTGAAATTCTTCTTGACAGTGAATTAGCTCCTCCTCTATCTTGGGTCATTCATGCGTTTTCACTGTTGCGTTTCCCATCTTTAATGTATTCGATTACTATGTGACTCCGGGCTTCCAGGAGGATAAGCCGTTCGATTACTAGTTCAAGAGTTACTTCAAGAAATACTAATTTATATTTTTTAAGGACAATTATCAAACTTTCCTTCTTTCTTTCTTCTAAATATTTTATTTATTTCATCGTTGCTCAAGTTTTCTTCGCCGAGTGTGGTGCCTCTGACTCTTCATCACTATTAGATGCGTGTAATGATAATGCAGATAATGCCGATAAAGTGGAGAGTTAAAGAACTACTTCATTGTGTGCAACAAAAGCTAGCAATTTCTCTTCCTTTTTAAATTTTTCTTCCTTTACGGGTCTTGTATACTTGGCTTCGTGCAATTTCATAGCAGAGAATAATTCTTCTAAAAAATTTATACTTTCATATTATGCATATAGAAAGTGTAAGGATTTTATACGAAAAATAATTAAATTGTGTAGTAAAAAAACGATCGCTTTCTAGTGATTCATGCGAAAAATGTATACAATATTGTAAAGAGATTGATTACCTTTGTTGAGTGTCTTTAGCGTAATCCCGATAGCAAGTTAGTTCGACGGATCTCAACATAATCAGAGTGGTTGTACCTATAATAGTATCCATACGAACATATTTCGTTCGTAGCACGAACTCGATCTCAAAGAGGAACTACCTTCGTGGTGCTAGCCACCTAGGGTGATTCGATCACAAGGAGGAAGAGAGGGATAGGAGACTTTCGACCATGTGCAAAACTCAATAACAAGTAGTTTTCATCCAATGAAAAATGACTTTTATATTCATCCAATGAATACAAAATATCTTTGCCTCCCATTGATTAATGCCCATTAATCTATATTAATATTGTATTCATCTAAATCAATACTCTTAAGACCTTTGGTATTCATCCAATGAATTCAAAAGGTTAAGACCTATGAGTTTATTTTGGATTAGATTCAATTACATAGTCCAATTGAATTTATTTGAATCTAACTCAATGAATTCAATTTCAAATTAGACTTCACCATATTTTAGTCAAAATAAAATCAGTGTATCTCCAAAATAACCTGTTCATTGTGTGTGACCCAATAGACTTTCGTAACATTGACAATGTATGTAAACCTTATTAGATACATAAGTAATGAGCGGCATACAATGTATTATTACTACTAAAGTAATGAGAATATCGAGATCCGACTTAACTTTTACGTGTCTATTATCTCGTATGACTTTATCCTTCTATCTTTGATATTTAGATTGATCAATGAGTCATAGACTGTGTCATCCTCTTATCAATCTTTATATTTTTTGATTTTCAAGTAGACTCACTCAATATCTCATATTGACTTATCTGAGCATTATCAGATATTTTAGTAGTCCTACTCGATCAAGGGGCCCACATATAGCACTGTTAGTAGGAGCCCTAGAACTAATTATGTGATGATTGACTAGAGACTTTTTGTATCATATTCAATCATTAATAAATGCATGTTTGGTTATTATACTTACTTTATACTTGTGTCAAATAACTAAGTATAATAATATCCTTGGGTAGTAGGTTATTATCTACATCATATCGATTGGTTAAATCGATAGTGAGATAATATAGATAACACTATACTAAACCATTCCTAGTCAAATATTAATATTCAAGGACAATATTAATGCATGGAGACTAGCATGTAGGTCAATTGAAGACATGAGCTCACAAGTCATGGATATGTGATATCAAGTTGACACATAGGTATACATTAGAGAATGTGTACTGAATTGACCCGTCATGAGAAAGTTTCATAGATTGTCATATGAGTGTCATAAACTTTCTCATGTGACTATTAGTATTAATAGTTCTTAGACTTGAAGTCACTACGGTTCCCTACATGAGGAGTTATGTACTTTGGTATCGTTAAACGTCACCCGTAACATGGTGGACTATAAGACGATCACTGGGTATATAATGAATTATGCGGAGGGATGTGAGTGATGTAGATGAGATCTATCCCTCATATGATGGGAGTGATATCTGTGGGCCCCTTGATCCAGTAGGACTGCTAAAACGCATGACCATGCTCAAATGAGTCAATATGAGACATTGAGCTCATTTGTTTGAGTGAGTCTACTTGGGGATCAAGAAACATAAAGATTGATCGAGGATGACACAGTCTATGCTGTTAGTAGGAGCCCTAGAGCCAATTATGTGATGATTGGCTAGGGATTTTTTGTATCATATTTTATCATTAATAAACGTAAATTGGTTATTATACTTACTGTATTTTTGTGCCAAATAACTAAGTATAATAATGTCCTTGTGTAATAGGTTCTTATCTACATTATATCGATTGGTTGAATCGATAGTGAGATAATGTAGAGAATGTTGGAACTTGGATGGCTAGAGAGTGGGGGGGGGGGTGGTGTTGGGACCGGGTGCATGTTGACATGGATACGGGTTCGTAATTTTTAAAATTAATTATGTGCAGCGGAAGAATTAGCATAAATAATTTCTCAAATTATTTTAACCACGTATCTAGCATGCAACCTTATGATGTGTGGACATGATCATAAATTCAAATTTTGCAGAAAGTAAACTAATTTACTCAATACCTCGCGTAACTCGAAGTAAGGGACGAGATCCAACCGTAGCGTCCCTTGGAAGCTTCGCCTCTATTCGCGTCCACGCCGAGTTCTCTTCGGGATGACTTCGCAAAGTCACGAGTTTCGTGCCGACAAGAACTACTAGATTCTCCAAAGGCACGACAAGAATATCAAGAGAGAGAGATGGAAACTAACCACCAAGTAACGGAATCAAGATTCCGGGGAGAGGAAGGAGATGCGCCCCGCTTCTTCTTCTTCTTCGGCACCTTCTTGGTGGAGATGGCTCACGGCAACTTGAAGGGGGCGCCGGCCCTAGAGGGTGGTAGGGGCGCCGGCCCTAGAGGATGGTAGGGGCGCCGTCCCTAGAGGAGGTAGAGGGAGAGAAGGAGAGAGAGAGAGGGCTTGCTACTTGATCTCTTGATTGGAATTCAAGCCTTATCTTGGTTCCTTTATATAGTAGCCTCTCCATTGCTAAGTCTCCCCTTTAACGGAATAAATTTTTCATAAGAAATTTATCTTATAAATTTTCCTATGAATTATTCCGTTATGCCAAGTTTTATTATAACTAACTTTATAATAAAAACAAACACATCTCCCATTTTATTATGGAATAAATTTTTTACAAGAAATTTATTATATAAATTTTTCTTATCATGGAAAAATCAATTCATAATTGATTTTATAAAATAAAATAAACCAATCCAAGGTTTATTTTAATTTCCATGAAAATAAATTTCTTTATATAAATTTATTTATATAAATTTATTTATCCATAATTATATAAAACAAATCGCGCTTGATTTATTTTATAATTTAAACCAAATAAATTGGTTTCCCTCCTTGTTGTGGCTGGCCAAACCAAAGAGGGTGGGGACCCTCTTTGGCCGGCCAAACCAAGCCGCCTCCTCGCGAATTAAACTCATTTAATTCGTCCAATAAGCCTTCAAAAGACTTAGCCATTTTAAGCTTCCGATGCGCCTCTGATAAATTCAGATTTGACTTATTTCTCTTGATCGGAAAATTCAATTTTCAACTCATTTTAAATCCCTCGGATTACTCATAGTGCGTGTGACTAAACAGGCTTTCGATTTATGTTGGCTGTCTATAATCAACTAATTATAGAACGATCATGAGTGACACCTAGTAGTACATCATGCCCCCCAATTAATCGAAAGATCAACGGTTGACCTCAAAAATAATTCTGAAACCCTTCAGCAGCTCTAATGAATCGTGCCTCATTCCCTTCACCATCTTATACCCACTTGGTTCAGGACATGGTCTATATGTGTCAGTCCCCACTAGGCTGACTACGTCACACCTAGCCCAAGCAATGTCTTTCTCGTCCGATGGATTCTAATTACTCTCATGTATTTCAGAGACTCATACTCTGAACATGTCATGCTCTGGCCAGAGGCTTTGAGTAACAATCCGACGATAGACCTTGGGTATACATCCCCTCGCAAGGAGTGGTGAATCCTTTGTAGGCTGTTCAAACATCTTCGGGAACTTCGGCTTATACCCAACCATCCTGGGTCCACACCTCCTTGGAGATGCTTGCTTAAGATGTTAAAGTATAAGTCTCCATGACCAAGATGACTTGAACACCGCAAGTCAAAGGAACATCGCACTTAAGCTGCAGTAAGAACTTCACTGACATGTCTATATGTAGACTTCCATGTGAAGTTTTACAGCCAGTCACTCCAATGAACTAGTTCCCTTAACTAGCATTCATGTTTATCTCCGGACATCCCAATGTCACCAGCCAGTGAGAATCAGCTGATTAGAGAATAACCCATGCTAGTCTCAACAGAATTGATAGTGTCCTTATTTATCAATTCATCGACTAGGGGCAATTTCAATACTTCACAATTGCACATGTAGAGATAATCACTAGTTGTGAATTCATCACAAATTCTCTCATGCTGTGAATTGTATTGTGGACATTCAGTAAATGAGTTTAAGATTTCAATCAAATACACAGACATGTATACTCAAATAGTGAATATTCATTTATTAAAATAAATGTTTACAATCATAAGGCGATTGCCTTAGGACACTTTTCTCATATTACTAACTGGGGGGGGGGGGGTTAATATAGCCAGACACAGAAATGACTTTCACTTTTGATCTTCTGCACTTAGGGTTAGTAGCACAGCGGAAGCAATACAGAGTATAACAGCAAAAACAAAGTGCAGAAATGAAAGACAAAAGAAAACGCTAACAAAGAGGATTTACAAGGTTCGGGGATAACTTGTCCCTACTCCTTGGCGTGCCCTTAAGGTGGACGATCCCTAGATTGTCGGCAGATCAAGGCCCGGAAAATCCGGATAGAGTGCAACCTCCTTCTCGGTGGAGTAACCTCTCCACAGAGTCTCAACAGGATAAAGTATTAAGTACATAAAACACAAGAAGGAACCTTACTGAGCACTTAGAACTGCAAGAACATAAGCGAACTCCTCACCGAGCTCCACTCAACACAGATCTCACGCAAGAACTCCTTTCTTCGTGTCTTCTTGCTGATGGACTCGCCAAGCTCCTTGCTTCTTCCAAGTCCTCAAGTATCAGCTCAAGATTCACAGTTGCTTGCACAAACAATGGATCAATAGATCAGAGTAATCGGACAAGTGATGGAGCCAAGCTTTCGATGGTGGAGAACTGCACCTTCACCACTTCTCATCTCATCTCTTAACCTGCGTTGCCACAGACGCTCCTCTGCAGCTCCCAGCTGCTCATCTGAGACAACCCAACTTCCCTGACCTCTCCTGGACTCCCTGAGCTCTCCTTGTTGATGCAGTCTGACCCTGATTGTTGTTCTGGTGTTGACAACGATTTAAGTTTGGTTGAGCGAATTTGGATTGAAATCCCGGTGAGTGAAGCCCGGTGATGGAAATCCCGGTGAGTGAAGCCGGGTCCTGGTGAGTGAAGCCAGGTGATGGAAATCCTAGTGAGTGAAGCTAGGTTGAAATCTCGGTGAGTGAAGCCGGGTCCCGATGAGTGAAGCCGGGTAATCGAAACCCTGGTGAGTGAAGCAGGTCCTAGCTTGGAGGGCTAGGTTGGAAAAGTCCTAATTCGAAAGGGTTGGGTGAAAAGTCCTAGCTTGGAGGGCTAGGTGAAAAGTCCCAACTTGGAGAGTTAGGTGAAAAAGTCCTGGCTTGGAGGGTCAGGTCCTAGCTTGGAGGGCTAGGTTTGGAAAAGTCCTAATCCGGAAGAGTTGGGTGAAAAGTCCTAGCTTGGACGGCTAGGTGAAAAGTCCTAACTTGGAGGGTTAGGTGCAAATTCCCAACTTGGAGGGTTAGGTGAAAAATTCTTAGCTTGGAGGGCTAAGGTGGATGAAACCCTAGCTAGGAGGGCTAGGTTGGAGCCCCTGGATCGGTCTGGTGACCGATCAGGGAGTTGGCACGGTGCTCCTTCGTGGATCGGTCTGCTGACCGATCCAGCGATGACTGATCGGTCTGGTGACCGATCAGGGAGTATGTGTTTCACTCACTGAACGGCTCTTGATCGGTCCGGTGACCGATCAGGGAGCACTCAGTGAGTTGAGTTCCCCTACTGATCAGGTTCTGAACGGTCTGGTGACTGATCAAAGACTTAGGATTTGATTTCCGCTGGACCGATCAGGATGGAGCCTGATTGGTCTGGGAGTGGCCTGATTGGTCTGGTGACCGATCAGGCTGGAGCCTGATTGGTCTGGGGACCGATCTGGAGTGTGCATCAGATTGCTGGATAGGTCTGGGGACCAATCAGGAATATGCAGAAGACTGCTGGATCGGTCTGGAGAATGATCAGGGTCCTTCCTGATCGGTTTGGTGACCGATCAGGCGCAGAACTTTAATTCAAATACGCTGTCAGAAGCTCTGATTGCGTCTGTTTTCTCTGCCGATTCTCTGATACACTGTTGATATGTTTTGATATGCAATGCTAAGCCTCTGTTGGTGTGTGCAGGTGATAGCAGGTGATTCAAACACTCAAGGAGGGTCAATGGGAGGCTTTCCATTGAGCAGGTTTGGCTGTTTCTCATTCTCAGGTTTCAACGGGCAACTGACGCAGCTGGCGACTGACGGAGGCTCAGCTGGAGAGGAGGTCTTCAGTGGACTGAGTGCTCAGGGAGGTCAGTGGGTTCAGGCTGGCTCAGTGGATGCTGATGAAGCTTGTGATGATGAGCAGAGCTTCAATTAAAGCATATATAGAGGAGCTGAGGTGAACAAGACAGAAACATGGGAAGTTTGGCTGTGCGGTGTTCGTGCTCTCTGTTGCTTTGTGCTTGAGCTACAACTGCTAAGGAGGTTGCTACTACACATATTCTGATCCTTGAAGCAACCTGTTGAGAGATTGCATACTTGAGCACTTGGAAGAAGAAACAAGGAGCTCGGTGAGTCCATCAGCAAGAAGACACGAAGAGGGAGTTCTTGCGTGAGATCTTGGCTTGGTGGAGCTCGGTGAGGGGTTTGCTTGTGTTCTTGCTTTCCTAAGTGCTCAGTAAGGTTTCTTCTTGTGTTTCATTGTGCTTAATTTCGTATATTGTTTGAAACGCTGTGGAGAGGTTTCTCCACCGAGATGGAGGATTTGATATCCGGATTTTCCGGGGCTTGATATGCCGACGATCAAGGGATCGCTCACCTTAAGGGCACGCCAAGGAGTAGGGGCAAATTTTCCCCGAAACTTGTAAACAATTCTTGTTAGCGTTTATAGTTAGCTTTTCATTTCTGCATTCATACTCTGTTTGGTTTTTGTTTCCGCTGTGCTACTAACATTGAAGTGCAGAAATCTCAAAAGATAGAAAGCGATTTTTGTGTCCGACTAGATTCACCCCCCCTCTAGCCATCCGAGTTCCAACAAGTGGTATCAGAGCTTGGGGCTCTGTTCACGCCTTAACATCCGAGAGCTTACAACAAGGTGGCTGGAAGAGAAGGAATGAGCACAAACCGATCTCCACTCTTCGATGTCACAGATTTTCAATATTGGAAATCGATGATGGAGTTTTATTTGAAGACAAACATGAGCATATGGTTCTCGGTCAAAGAAGGTTTCATCCCTCCAAGAGATGTTGAAGGAAAAAATCTCGATTTCTCAAGTTAGTCGGCTGAGCAAATAAGAATGAGTGAAGCAAATGCCAAAGCGGTGGTCACTTTGCAATGCGGGTTGACCAAGGAGGAGTTGATCAAGGTGGGTTCTTTTTACAAGTGCTAAAGATCTATAGAGCAAGCTCATTGAGCTCCATGAGGGAACTCAAGATACAAGGACTGCCAAGAAGGACCTCCTTCTCAGCCAACTTCAAAATCTCACCATGGGCGAAAATGAAACTGTAAGTATGCTTCATTGTCGATTCAAAGAAGTATTGAATAGTCTCCACTCCATTGATGAAAAGGTAGAAAATAGAGACCTAGTGAGGTATGTACTCAAAGCCTTCCCTAGGAATACTTTGTGGTCATCCATGGTGGATGCTTACAAGGTTTCCAAGGACTTATCTTTTGTTAAGTTAGATGATTTGTTTTGTGAGATGGAGCTACACGAGATCTCTAACACAAGCCCAAAAGAGAAAGAGTTTGCTTGTGTGACAGGTAACAAAAGAAAGGAGAAGAAGAATGAAGAGGAGGAGAAGAACTTCCATCATTTTGCTTTCATGGCAGTAGAGAATTCAAGTGAAGGAAGCAGTGATGAAACTTCAAGCTCCTCAACCGCGCCTTCATCATCTTCGGATGATGAAGAGGTAATCTCTCCGGAGTTAGACAAATGCTATAGAACAATAGCGTGTTTGACAAAAATGCTTAAGAAATCTAAGGCCAAAGTCAAAACATTAAGGTTGGAAGTAAAAGAATTGAAATCCTCTAAGGTTGAGGGCATTAATGATTTGCATGATAAATCCCTTAAGGATGAAAATACGAACTTGAAGAGCGAAGTTGAAAACCTCAAGAATGTTCTTGAGAAGTTTTCAACAAGCTCTAAAACATTAGATATGATACTCAACTCACAAAGGGCGATGTGCAACAAGGTTGGTTTGGGTTACCAACCTAAAGAACCTAGTGTCATATCTTTAATGTCAAGAACCCATTGTAGATCATCAAATAATTCAAGGGCCCAAAAAGTCAAAAAGAAAATGACTAAGGCATGGGTGCCTAAGTCCTTCATTATTAATACATTAGGTCCCAAAATTTGGGTACCTAAAACCTCCATATTTCGAATTGTATAGCTTTGATTGAGGGGGAGCATCTTGTTGGGACTAGGTGCATGTTGACATGGATACGGGTTCGTAATTTTTTAAATTAATTACGTGCAGCGGAAGAATTAGCATAAATAATTTCTCAAATTATTTTAACCACGTATCTAGCATGCAACCTTATGATGTGTGGACATGATCATAAATTCAAATTTTGCAGAAAGTAAACTAATTTACTCAATACCTCGCGTAACTCGAAGTAAGGGACGAGATCCAACCGTAGCGTCCCTTGGAAGCTCCGCCTCTATTCGCGTCCACGCCGAGTTCTCTTCGGGATGACTTCGCAAAGTCACGAGTTTCGTGCCGACAAGAACTACTAGAATCTCCAAAGGCACGACAAGAATATCAAGAGAGAGAGATGGAAACTAACCACCAAGTAACGGAATCAAGATTCCGGGGAGAGGAAGGAGATGCGTCCCACTTCTTCTTCTTCTTCGGCACCTTCTTGGTGGAGATGGCTCACGGCAAAGGGGGAGGGCTCTAGGGCCGGCGACACTAGAAGAGGGAGAGGGAGAGAAGGAGAGGGAGAGAGGCTAGGCAAGAATCCTTGATCTCTTGGATTAATTTCCAAGTCTTGCCTTGGTACCTTTATATAGTAGCCTCTTAATCGCCAAGTCTCCTCTTAACGGAATAAATTTTTCATAAGAAATTTATCTTATAAATTTTTCTATGAATTATTCCGTTATGCCAAGTTATTATTATAACTTAATTTATAATAAAAACAACCATGTCTCCCCTTTTATTATGGAAAAAAATTTCTTTATATAAATTTCTTTATCATGGTAAATCAATCCATTATTGATTTTATAAAACAAAATAAACCAATCCAAGGCTTATTTTAATTTCCATGAAAAATAAATCTCTTTATATAAATTTCTTTATATAAATTTTTTTATATAAATTTCTTTATCCATAATTTTATAAGACAAACCACACGCGGTTTATTTTATAAATTTGAACCAAACAATTTGGTTCTCCCCTTTTGATGTGGCCGGCCAAACAAAGAGGGTGGGGACCCTCTTTAGCCGGCCAAACCCAAGCCGAAACCATACGAATTAAACTCATTTAATTCGTCCAATAAGTCTTCATAAGACTTAGCCATTTTATGCTTTCGATGCGTCTCTGAAAATTCAGATTCGACTTATCTCTCTTGATCGAAAAATCCAATTTTCAACTCGTTTTAAATCCCTCGGATTACTCGTAGTACGTGTGACTAAATAGGCTTTCGATTTATGTTGGCCATCTATAATTAACCAATTATAGAACGATCATGAGTGGCACCTAGTAGTACATCATGATCCCCAATTAATCGAAAGATCAACGGTTGACCTCAGAAATAATTCTGAAACCCTTCAGCAGCTCTAATGAATTGTGCCTCATTCCCTTCACCATCTTATACCCACTTGGTTCAGGACATGGTCTATGTGTGTCAGTCCCACATCGGTGTAATTTGATCATGCGTTTCTTACTTACATGGCCAAGACGACAATGCCACGTATAGGAGTCTATTCGATTATCTATTCGAGCACGTTTGTTGCTAACTTCGATATTGAAAACGTCACCGGATAAATCTAACTTGTAGATACCATTGCACAAAGTTCCGTTCCCATAAAGAACACCTATTTAATGTTATGTAACAATAATTGTTACTAAAAGTTAAATGATAACCCTTTTCATTCAAACATGAAATAGATACAATGTTCTTTATTAACGAAGGAACAAAATAACAATTATCCAATTCTAAGACACGTCCAGTAGGGAGCTTTAGCAAATATGTTCTGATGGCAACAGGAGCAATCTTTGCTCCATTTCCAACTCGCAAATTCGCTTCTCCCTTGACGAGTCTTCTTCTATTCCTTAGCCCCTGTATGTCATTACATATATGTGAGCTACACCCAGTATCAAGTACCCAGGCGGTTGAGGAAATAGAGTGACATTCAATAACGAAGATACCTGAAGAGGATGGGGCATCGGATGCCTTCTTCTTCAAGGACTCAAGATAAACCTTGCAGTTTCTTCGCCAGTGACCCTCCTTGCCACAGTGAAGGCAAGTGCCTTTTGGTGTCTTTTCAGTCTTTTTGACCATTTTCTTCTTTCCTTTATTCTGTTCTTTGGCCTTCCTCTTAGAACCTTTCTTCGAGGAACCAACTAACAGTACCATCTTCTGATCCTGCTTTACAGAAGACTCTATAGTCTTCAGCAGGTTGAGCAACTCAGGAATGGTAGTCTCCAGCTTGTTCATCCGATAGTTCATCACAAATTGCGAATAACTTTTGTGTAAACAATGCAGAATTAAGTCAATACTTAGTTCATGATCCATTGCAAAACCGAGTGTGCCTAGTCGCTCAATGTACCCGAACATCTTCAACACAAACTGTGAGACAGAAGTGTCTTCCTGCATCATAGAGGTGAAGAGGAGTCTGGAGACCTCGAACCTTTCGGATCTCGCCTGCTCGTCAAATAACTCATGATGATGGAAGATGATGGTATAAGCATCCATATGCTCATGCTGCTTTTGCAGCTCAGGTACCATAGCGGCTAGCATGATGCAACTCGCAAGTTCAGAATCGGTCACATGTTTCTGATAGGCCACTATCTGGTCTGGAGTTGCATTTTCTGGAGGACGGTTGGGAAGTTGATCTTCAAGGACATAAGCAAGCTTCTCTGCCTTGAGGACTATCCTCAGGTTTCGAAGCCAATCCATGAAGTTTGGCCCAGTCAGTTTATTGGTGTCCAAAATGGAACGCAAATTCAGAGAAGACATGATCGAGTGATTATCCTAGAAATACAAATTGAGCTTATGTGAGAAGAATGATAAAGAATGCATCAACATACATTAATTAAATCCTATTTATTTTTCGAATTGAATAACCCTTTTTATCAATTCGGGAGATCGTAGGAACATCTCAAAATAAGTTGATACCCAACCACAGATAAGAACAACCATGGCTATGACCATCAAGTTATTCTTAGCTATGAAGGTAGGTAATTATACCGATTACATATCATATATATGTAACTATCACTTTATGCTATCAACTAATTGAATGTTTGCATAAAGCATTGGGTTGTTAACTCATTAACAAGTATGCAACATTATACATCGCACCCAACTGCACCTCTCTTTACATCGACCTTGGCTGTGGCACAACAAATCGATGCTCCAAGCTTAAGGCTGACCCATTAATCAAGAAATAGTTTTAATATGGTTGGAGCTCATTCAACCGTTTAGCCAGGCTTGGATGTGTCCAACAACCAAAACTAAGGATTGACCTCTGACTCCAACTATATTAATCATAACCTAATTCCATGGTTTGAACATGTTGAGGTTCAAGCCGGGCATGGATGTGTCTATCAACCTAAACGAGAAACAAAACTCCGGTTCTAACCATATTAATGGAAGATGTTGACCTTAATATTTTATAAGGGGTTTTGGGTCTCATCTTTTCTTTTCTAAGCACATTCATGACATATAATTATGTCATGTACTAACGATTTCCTTAATAAAGTATGTATGTGACTTAATTTATCAAGTCTCATTAATTAGACTAGGAACCGGATTTCCTAATCCCGATTTCATACTTTATTCTAGGAATTGTTTTGGGAAACAATTTCCTAAATTGTCATAATCAATTTCAGAAATAATATGTTTAAGACTTTGATTTCTCTAAATCAAATCTTATTAAATTAAGAGACAGATTCCCTTAATTCAAATACATATTATTTTCATGAAAATCTTATTTAAGAAAACTCTATAGGAAACCATTTTCCCAATTAATTTTGGAGACAACAATATGTAAGAGCATCACCTCTTAAATGAAATAAGGAAATTATCGTTTGAGAATCACCTCAAAATTTCCAAGATTTGATTACATATTTTATTTATGGATTTATTAATTTCAACAAATTATTTTCTTTGGGTGACTCCCCGAGGCTCAGATACCAAAAAAAAAGAATTTGTTGTAAATCTAATTTGGTCCGCTCCCCGAGGCGTAACCAAATTAAACATGACTATTTTATTCAAAATAGAAAATTAAATTACAACAACTAACTTTAAATTGGACGGCTCCCCGAGGCTCAATCCAAAATAAAGAATTTTGTTAATAATTTAAAACCAATTCGAATTTAATTATCAATTAATAATCCATAAATTTGTCAGACTTTCTTGAAAGAAAGTGCCCAAAATTGCGAGATTTCATAATAGGTTTTCAGAATAATTGTATGTTTCTGGTACAAAGAAAACTTACATATTTCTAAAATTGAAAAATTTCCAAAATAGGAAATTTTCAAAATTGGAAAGTTTCCAAAAAATGGGAAGTTTTCACAATTATTATAAAATTTCAGAAACTAGGATATTTCAAAAGTTTGCGAAATTTCATGAGGATTTCCAATCTTTGAAATTCCTAAATCTAAAATTTATCATAATTGGAATGTTTCCATAATTGGAAAATTTTCCAAAATTGAGATCATTACAAAGTTTTCCGCAAAACAATTATATGATTATGTCGAACACTAACCGACTCTGATACCACTGTTGGGACCGGGTGCATGTTGACATGGATACGGCTTCGTAATTTTTTAAATTAATTACGTGCAGCGGAAGAATTAACATAAATAATTTCTCAAATTATTTTAACCACGTATCTAGCATGCAACCTTATGATGCGTGGACATGATCATAAATTCAAATTTTGCAGAAAGTAAACTAATTTACTCAATACCTCGCGTAACTCGAAGTAAGGGACGAGATCCAACCGTAGCGTCCCTTGGAAGCTCCGCCTCTATTCGCGTCCACGCCGAGTTCTCTTCGGGATGACTTCGGAAAGTCACGAGTTTCGTGCCGACAAGAACTACTAGATTCTCCAAAGGCACGACAAGAATATCAAGAGAGAGAGATGGAAACTAACCACCAAGTAACGGAATCAAGATTCCGGGGAGAGGAAGGAGATGCGTCCCGCTTCTTCTTCTTCTTCGGCACCTTCTTGGTGGAGATGGCTCACGGCAAAGGGGGAGGGCTCTAGGGCCGGCTGCACTAGAAGAGGGAGAGGGAGAGAAGGAGAGGGAGAGAGGCTAGGCAAGAATCCTTGATTTCTTGGATTAATTTCCAAGCCTTGCCTTGGTACCTTTATATAGTAGCCTCTTAATCGCCAAGTCTCCTCTTAACGAAATAAGTTTTTCATAAGAAATTTATCTTATAAATTTTTCTATGAATTATTCCGTTATGCCAAGTTTTTATTATAACTTAATTTATAATAAAAACAACCATGTCTCCCCTTTTATAATGGAAAGAAATTCTTTTATATAAATTTCTTTATCATGGTAAATCAATCCATTATTGATTTTATAAAACAAAATAAACCAATTCAAGGCTTATTTTAATTTCCATGAAAAATAAATCTCTTTATATAAATTTCTTTATACAAATTTCTTTTTCCATAATTTTATAAGACAAACCACACGTGGTTTATTTTATAAATTTGAACCAAACAATTTGGTTCTCCCCTTTTGATGTGGCCGGCCAAACAAAGAGGGTGGGGACCCTCTTTGGCCGACCAAACCCAAGCCGAAACCATACGAATTAAACTCATTTAATTCGTCCAATAAGTCTTCAAAAGACTTAGCCATTTTATGCTTTCGATGCGTCTCTGAAAATTCAGATTCGACTTATCTCTCTTGATCGGAAAATCCAATTTTCAACTCATTTTAAATCCCTCAGATTACTCGTAGTGCGTGTGACTAAATAGGCTTTTGATTTATATTGGCCGTCTATAATTAACCAATTATAGAACAATCATGAGTGGCACCTAGTAGTACATCATGATCCCCAATTAATCGAAAGATCAACGGTTGACCTCAAAAATTATTCTGAAACCCTTCAGCAGCTCTAATGAATCATGCCTCATTCCCTTCACCATCTTATACCCACTTGGTTCAGGACATGGTCTATGTGTGTCAGTCCCCACTAGGCTGACTACGTCACACCTAGTCCAAGTAACGTTCTCTCGTCCTACGGATTCTAATTACTCTCATGTATTTAAGAGATTCATACTCTGAACATGTCATGCTCTGGCCAGAGGCTTCGAGTAACAATCCGACGATAGGCCTTGGGTATACATCCCCTCGTAAGGAGTGGTGAATCCTTTGTAGACTGTTCAAACATCTTCGGGCACTTCGGCTTATACCCAACCATCCTGGGTCCACACCTCCTTGGAGATGCTTGCTTAAGATGTCAAAGTATAAGTCTTCATGACCAAGATGACTTGAACACCGCAAGTCAAAGGAACATCGCACTTAAACTGCAGTAAGAACTTCATTGACATATCTATGTGTAGATTACCATATGAAGTTTTACAGCTAGTCACTCCAATGAACTAGTTCCCTTAACTAGCATTCATGTTTATCTCCGGACATCCCAATGTCACCAGCCAGTGAGAATCAGCTGATTAGAGAATAACCCATGCTAGTCTCCACAGAATTGATAGTGTCCGTTTTTATCAATTCATCGACTAGGGACTATTTCAATACTTCACAATTGCACATGTAGAGATAATCACTAGTTGTAAATTCATCACAAATTCTCTCATGCTATGAATTGTATTGCGGACATTCAGTAAATGAGTTTAAGATCTCAATCAAATACACGAACATGTATACTCAAATAGTGAATATTCATTTATCAAAGTAAATGATTACAATCATAAGGTGATTGCCTTAGGACACTTCTCTCATATTACTAACACATCTATCAACATGGGTGGTTGATATTGGGTGCTCCAAACCCATGAATTGAGATGAATTGTTAGTCACCACAACAAGAGGTCTAAAATTAGGTTTTTCTTTGGGATTACCTACATTTCATAAATTTAGACAACTTCATGATTTTTGTGATCCATAATTAAGTAGATACATGTTTGTGAATTTTCTTATTAGTAAAGTACAAATTTATGATGAGGAATTCATTGTGATCAAAGGAGCATGAATAGATTCCTATCGACATTATACTATGCTTCATTTTGACACAAACTTGATTGGAACCATGAAAACTTAATACTCACTTGATACAAGCATGCTTTGGAATTTAATCAAATATTGATGCTAATTTGATTCAAGCAAGCCAAGATTTTCTTGTATGTGTTAGACAACATGAATGCATGCTAAAGAACAAGTATGGACACATGAGTTGTTATTGATTCAAAAATCACTATGAAAACTTCACCATACATGATTAGACAAAGAACATGAACTTAAAGTCTATGACTTATTTGTTCAAATCTGATATGTTTCATATGCCAAATACTAAATGGATTATCAAGTTTGGGTTGTCATATGCCTAACACTTAGTTGATTAGGACCCAAGAATAACTTGGATTATCAAAATTGTTTGGAAGAAACATGATCATGCTTGGAATATACTTATCATGCCTTGATACAAACTTGTTTGTGGTTTCACTCGGTTTTGGGTTAAAACAAACTTAGAGCTATGGGTTATCAAAATTGGTTGGATCAAACATGTTTGGAACTTAATGATCATACTTAGAACATACTGATTATGCTTTTATACAAATTTGTTTTTAGAAAATCTTGATTCCTGAATGGACAAAGTTAGGGATTAAATTTGTTTGAATTAGGGTTTAGAAGTGTTTCAGAGTTTCTGAACTTTCAGAATGTCTGAACTGTTGTCTGTATCAGACCTGACCGGTCCACCGACCGAACATGACTCACCCTGATCGGTCTAGAGACCGATCAGGGATCACTCTGATCGGTCCAGTGACCGATCAGATCAACTCTGATCAAGGAACTCCCGGATCGTTCCAATTTGATCCAAAAACTTTCCAGACCGATCCCCTTTTCATCAAATTGTATCAGTGTAATGATCATACCACCAACAAAACTGATACACATAAATCCGATACAAACCAAGTCCAATTGAAACATATTTGATCACTCGTTGGTACAAACCTGATACTAAGTGAGTACAAATTTATTCAAGTGTTCAAAGAAGGGGTGGGAATTTTTAAGACCCTTGATTCTCAGAAATTTTTCTGAAACATCAAGTATTAAAATGCTGATTTGATACAAACCTATGTTGGAATGTTCAAATTCATAAGAAAGGGTTTGTTGAGTCATGACTCTTGTTCTTAATGTCGCGTTTCGGAAATTTTTCTGAAATGACGAATATTAATAGAGTCTACTTCACTGCTACGGAATGCAAATTGTCAATGCAATCTGATCAGGAACGTATCAGAGTTTCCGAAATTTTTCTGAAATCTGATCGCTCCCCAGACTAATCAGGTATCCTTTTGTATCACGTAATCAACAAACCTGGTTGGTCACGGAGACCAATCAGGACTATGTTTCAGATACAGTTGCATTCCCTACTCGTCCTATGAAGCATATATGTATTTGACCATGATATACTTCTGTATATGTTTTCATGTGAAATTCACACTTTTTGGCATATGATGCATATACATTGTTGCCATGATACATTTATGGTATATGCCTTTCATATGCAATTCAAAAATTATTCTTTGATTATTTTGGGTTTGGGGAGAGACCCGTGTTTGAGGGGGAGGTATGTTCAAACTTAATAACTATACCCTTTTCGATGTTTGACAAAGGGGGAGACAATGGTTGATTAAGTTTAGGTTATTGTAGGGGGAGGATCTTGATTCCCTTACAATAATTGAACTGCCTTCAATTGATCATTTAATGCCTAAACTTAAATCGGGTTGTCAAACAACAAAAAAGGGGAAATTGTTGATGCAGTCTGACCCAGATTGTTGTTTTGGTGTTGACAATGATTTAAGTTTGGTTGAGCGAATTTGGGTTGAAATCCCGGTGAGTGAAGCCGGGTCCTGGTGAGTGAAGCCAGGTGATGGAAATCCCAGTGAGTGAAGCCGGGTCCTGGTGAGTGAAGTCAGGTGATGGAAATCCCGGTGAGTGAAGTCGGGTCCTGGTGAGTGAAGCCAGGTGATGGAAATCCTAGTGAGTGAAGCTAGGTTGAAATTCCGGTGAGTGAAGCCGGGTCCCGATGAGTGAAGCCGGGTGATCGAAACCCTGGTGAGTGAAGCCAGGTCCTAGCTTGGAGGGCTAGGTTGGAAAAGTCCTAATTCGGAAGGGTTGGGTGAAAAGTCCTAGCTTGGAGGGCTAGGTGAAAAGTCCTAACTTGGAGAGTTAGGTGAAAAGTCCTAACTTGGAGAGTTAGGTGAAAAAGTCCTGGCTTGGAGGGTCAGGTCCTAGCTTGGAGGGCTAGGTTTGGAAAAGTCCTAATCCGGAAGAGTTGGGTGAAAAGTCCTAGCTTGGAGGGCTAGGTGAAAAGTCCTAACTTGGAGGGTTAGGTGTAAATTCCCAACTTGGAGGGTTAGGTGAAAAATCCTTAGCTTGGAGGGCTAAGGTGGATGAAACCCTAGCTAGGAGGGCAAGGTTGGAGCCCCTGGATCGGTCTGGTGACCGATCAGGGAGTTGGCACGGTGCTCCTTCGTGGATCGGTCTGCTGACCGATCCAGCGATGACTGATCGGTCTGGTGACCGATCAGGGAGTATGCGTTTCACTCACTGAACGGCTCCTGATCGGTCTGGTGACCGATCAGGGAGCACTCAGTGAGTTGAGTTCCTCTACTGATCAGGTTCTGAACGGTCTGGTGATCAATCAAAGACTTAGGATTTGATTTTTGCTGGACCGATCAAGATGGAGCCTGATTGGTCTGGTGACCGATCAGGCTGGAGCCTGATTGGTCTAGGGACCGATCTGGAGTGTGCAGCAGATTGCTGGATAGGTCTGGGGACCAATCAGGAATATGTAGAAGACTGCTGGATCGGTCTGGTGACCGATCAAGGTCCTTCCTGATCGGTCTGGTGACCGATCAGGCACAGAACTTTAATTCAAATACGCTGTCAGAAGCTCTGATTGTGTCTGTTTTCTCTGCCGATTCTCTGATACACTGCTGATATGTTTTGATATGCATTGCTAAGCCTCTATTGGAGTGTGCAGGTGATAGCAGGTGATTCAAACACTCATGGAGGGTCAATGGGAGGCTTTCCATTGAGCAGGTTTGGCTGCTTCTCATTCTCAGGTTTCGACGGGCAACTGACGCAGCTGGCGACTGACGGAGGCTCAGCTGGAGAGGAGGTTTTCAGTGGACTGAGTGCTCAGGGAGCTCAGTGGGTTCAGGCTAGCTCAGTGGATGCTGATGAAGCTTGTGATGATGAGCAGAGCTTAAGTTAAAGCATATATAGAGGAGCTGAGGTGAACAAGACAGAAACTTGGGAAGTTTGGCTGTGCGGTGTTCGTCCTCTCTGGTGCTTTGTGCTTGAGCTACAACTGCTAAGGAGGTTGCTACTACACATATTCTGATCCTTGAAGCAACCTGTTGAGAGATTGCATACTTGAGCACTTGGAAGAAGAAACAAGGAGCTCGGTGAGTCCATCAGCAAGAAGACACGAAGAGGGAGTTCTTGCGTGAGATCTTGGCTGGGTGGAGCTCGGAGAGGGGTTTGCTTGTATTCTTGCTTTCCTAAGTGCTCAGTAAGGTTTCTCCTTGTGTTTCATTGTGCTTAATTCCATATATTGTTTGAAAAGCTATGGAGAGGTTTCTCCACCGAGAAGGAGGATTTGATATCCGGATTTTCCGGGATTTGATCTGCCGACGATCAAGGGATCGCTCACCTTAAGGGCACGCCAAGGAGTAGGAGCAAGTTATCCCCGAACCTTGTAAACGATCCTTGTTAGCGTTTATAGTTAGCTTTTCATTTCTGTATTCATACTCTGTTTGGTTTTTGCTTCCACTGTGCTACTAACATTGAAGGGCAGAAATCTCAAAAGATAGAAAGCAATTTTTGTGTCCGACTAGATTCACCCCCCCTCTCTAGCCATTCGAGTTCCAACACTCCTCAGTCGAGTCCCAGTCAGCTGCCAGTCGTCGCCAGCGTCCGTTGCAGCTTGAGATGGAAAACTACCAAATCTGTCGTAGCAAAAGCCTCAGTTTGACTCCCTTGAAGTAAACCTGAGTAACCTGCACACTTAGCAGCTCATTAGCTCTGCAAATCAATGGAGTATCAACAATCAGAAGTTAGGAGCAGAGATCAGTAGCGAATCAGCAGAGAAACAGACGTAATCAGAGCTCTGACAGTGTTTTTGAATTAAAGCTGCCAGCTACTGATCGGTCACCTGACCGATCAGAGTGACTCCTGATCGGTCACCAGACCGATCAGGCTCCATCCTGATCGGTCCCCAACGTGTAATAAAAAATCGCAACTTCTCCGGGATCGATCACCAGACCGTTCCCAAGCCATGGATCGGTCACCAGACCGATCCACCCCTTTGCAGAGTGATTTCCCAGTTTCGTAGTCCAAACCTCCTGATCGGCCACCAAACCGATCAGGACATGCTTAGACCGATCAGGATGCATCCTGATCAGTCATAGTGAGGAACTCGCGACATTTGATCGTTCACCAGAACGATCTGAATAGTATCCCTGATCGGTCACCAGACCGATCAGGAGCCGCACAGAAAGTTTTCCAAACTCACTGTATGCTCCCTGATCGGTCACCAGACCGATCAGGAGCCGAACAGTAGGTTTGCCAAAGTCACGGTATGTTTCCTGATCGGTCACCAGACTGATCAAACATCGCTGGATTGGTCACCAGACCGATCCACGAGGGAACTCCGTGCCAACTTCCCAGATCGGTCACCAGACCGATCCAGGCTAGGCCAAACCCACCCTATGACAAGAGAACTGGCTCCCAGCCTCCCTTGACTCGTGCTCAGTCCCTCGGACCAAGACTCCGTGCCCAGTTTCATTCACCAGGACTTCAACCTAGCCCTCCAAGCTAGGACCTGGCCCTCCAAGCCAGGGTTTCATCAACCTAGCCCTCCAAGCTAGGACCTGACCCTCCAAGCCAGGGTTTTATCAACCTAGCCCTCCAAGCTAGGACCTGACCCTCCAAGCCAGGATTTCATCCAACCTAGCCCTCCAGGCTAGGACTTGACCCTCCAAGCCAAGGTTTCATCCACCTAGCCCTCCAGTCTAGGACATTTCCACACCTAGCCCTCCAAGCTAGGACTTTTCACACCTAGCCCTCCAAGCTAGAACTTTTCACACCTAGCCCTCCAAGCTAGGACTTTTCACACCTAGCCCTCCAAGCTAGGAC
Source organism: Boesenbergia rotunda (assembly GCA_024364735.1). NCBI lineage: Eukaryota > Viridiplantae > Streptophyta > Magnoliopsida > Zingiberales > Zingiberaceae > Boesenbergia > Boesenbergia rotunda. The sequence goes on along the minus strand of JAGFNQ010003029.1, from coordinate 8,160 downwards.
TTTTCATACGCTAGGACTAACCATAATCATCTCATCAACCTAAACTAAAATCGGTGTCAACACTAAAACAACAATCAGGGTCAGACTGCATCAACAATCTTCCCCTTTTTGTTGTTTGACAACCCGATTTTAAGTTTAGGGATTTAAAATCAATAGTTACAAATTTCACACTCATAGGAGAATCAGGATCCTCCCCCTTCAACAATTAAGCTTGTAATCGTCCTAAACTTTACCAACCACACTCTCCCCCTTTGTCAAACACCAAAAAGGGGTCTAGAGAGGTTGTTAAGTTTAACAATAAAACCTCCCCCTCAATCCTTGGGGTTATCCCAAAACAACAAAGGTATGATTGAATTTTGAAAGCATATGAAACCATATGACAAATATAAGGCATGACAAAACAATCATATGTATCATATGAACATGGAGTACGAATACGCATTGCAATGCATAATATAGCAAGACATACATGAAGATATCTATCATATGATTAGACATATGAACTAACAGTAAGTATAATATGGCAAGGCATACAAGAAGATCAGTCATAAAATCAGATGCATAACACAGTATCAAAGTCAAGTAGAATATAACACAAAGCCAAAATAGTCAGAGCATAGGCATACAACCATAAAGTCAGAGCAATCAAATAGTCAAATGCAAGTCACAGGCAGAGACAGAGTACATCCATAGTCAATCGTCGGCCGGGGGGGTCAGGCTGCATAGGGTCATCAATCGTGTCATCATCAGGTATGAAGGACCCCGGGGCAGTACTACCGGAGGGCGCAGCTCCAGTAGATGAAGGCTGGTATGGATGACCAGCTTCCCAACTGTGCCACTCCTCATGCCATGTCTCCTGCCTGGAGTGGACCGCAGAGACGTCAGACTCGATCACCAGCAGTCTACGGTCGAAAGCCTGAAACCCAGACCGGACCTCCTCTCGCAAGAGCTCTCTCAAATGAAGATCATACTGGATGGTACGATCAAGCTCTGAAATCTGCCAGCGCAGGTCTGGATCTGGCTCATAGTCGTGTTCGTGCAGGAAGCACCATATCGAACCTTGTTTTGATATTGGCAAAGGATTTAAAGTTAAGTACTGTTTGTGATCTAACGATGTTACTAAGTGTGCAGAAAGAAGTCCTAGCGAAGGACTGCTAGGCACATAGCGAAGGGCGGCTAGGAGTTAAAGACCTGGCAAAGGACTGCAAGGAAACAAATTCCTAGCGAAGGGCTGCTAGGCACCTGGCAAAGGACTGCCAGGAAACAAAGACCTAGAGAAGGGCTGCTAGGCACCTAGCGAAGGACTGCCAGGAAACAAATTCCTAGTGAAGGGCTGCTGGGCACCAGGCGAAGGACTGCTTGGAACCGAAGACCTGGCGAAGGACTGCTAGGCACCAGGCGAAGGACTGCTTGGTTATAACGCCCCAAAATTCCCATTTTTAGTTCTTAAAGTCCTTAGAATTATTTAAAAATGGTTTAGAAATATTCTAGATATTTTTAGGAATTTTTAGAATATTTTTATGGAATTTTCCGAGTCCGTTTGGTATTTTAAAAAAAAAAAGAGAAAGAAAAAAAAGGAAAAATTTAAAAGGGCAGCAGGGAGTTCGAACCCACGACCAGCACAGTGACCAGGCACGCGCGTGACCAGCTGGGCTGGTTGGTTTTGTTGAAATAAACTGGACGAAACAATAGATAAGGTATAGTTAGGTCAATCCGCCCCATAAATATAAATAGATAAGTTAAGAGAGGAAATTGGATTTTTTGGTTTTCTCTCTTCCTCACCCTAGCCGCGCGACCCTTCCCCTCTCCTCTTCTGGGCGAAACTACACCAAGCTCTAGGGGGCCGGTCAAGGCTCTTCTCCAAGAGATTTTCTAATATTCGGAATCCCCGCGACGAGAAGAACGCGTAGGCGCGAAGAATTCTCCGAGATCTCAAGTTTCTTCCGAGCTCTAGACGTTAATCTTGGTTGTAAGTCCAAGATATCAATGTAAGTACTGCTCACCTGCAGTAAGAGGCGGTTTTTCTGCGAGAATTTCCTTTAAAAGTTTTAAAAGAGATAGTTTCTTTAGTTTATGATTTTTGGCATGTGATATTAGTTCATTATATGTTTGTATAAGTTGATTAAGCACCCTATATGAGATTAGGGCTAAGAAAAGTTATGAGAAAAGAAAAGAGAAGATAAAGATAAGAAAAGAAAAGGCCAAGGCCTTAAGAAATCCCCAAAAGTCAAGACTTAGGGATTTTAGCACGCAAGGTGCTCGAGAAAATGCCAAGGCATTTACAGATAAGAAAGAAAAGAAAGAAAAGCTATTTTATTTTCTAAGGCCAGTACCCGGCGTCCAAGGGCGTCGTTAAAGAAATCCAGGTGTCCAATTCCAAGGTCTTGGCCCTGGTAGACCAAGGTCTGCTCTATTAGGATTGGTGGCTCGCTACCCCAACCTTTTAGGGAACGCGCATATGAGATGGTACTTACGTCTTCAGTGGATCCAAGTGATTATTATTTTCAAGTATATGCTATAGCAAAGTTTCTAAAGTTTAAGAAAGTTTTCAAAAAGTTAAAGAATAGCTAAAGTTTCAAGTTGAGTCAAGAAAAGCAAGTTGAGATTTATTATTGCTTGAGTATGCATGATTTGAGTTATACATGTTCTTAGTTTTCTTTCAAGCATATTAGTATCTCATATGATTTTCAGTTTGATCTAGAAGCATGTTTGCACATTTCGAGATTTTGTGAGCTAGATAGTACTTACTAAGCTTTTTGCTTACTAGTTGCATTTCCTCTTATTGCAGATAAAGGTAAAGGCAAGCAATTCTGAAGGAAGACGACGAGGCGGTGCTGAGTAAAGTGTGTGTGGTGGCTGATTATGGAGAGATCTTTGGCACAAGACAATTTAGTTATTTAATTCACAATGTTATAGTTCATTTGAATTTCAAGTTCTTGTTTTATGGAGTTTAGCGAACATTTAAGTTTGGATAGTTTTACATACTCAATTTCTTAAAGTAAAGATTCCATGTCATTTCTTTTAGCCTATATATTCTTATGATTGCATTGGATGAGTAGAAATGTGAGTAGTTGGAGATATTGATACTTTGTTAGAGAAATAGATGCATGTGCCAAGATAGTATCAATTTCTTCTTTGAATTAAGTTTCATTGCTTAAATATGTTTAGAAAAGTTGCATTCACATTTCATAATGCTTTAGCAAGGTCATAGAACATGTATTTGGTGTTATGAATGTATAGAAGTCAAGATTGGTACAAACTTTAGTGTTAAAGTTCATATAACTTGAATAGTTTATTTTCTCCCGCAAAAGTCCAAATTTCAAGTTCATGGATTCACTACTAGAATTTTTGCATTCAACAACACATAATCGACAACGGTTTATTGATAAAGTGTTGTCTTATGTCAATTTAACAACAGTTTTAGTATTAACCGTTGTTGTTGTTGGTCTGTATACGTAAAAAGACAACAGTAATAACAAAATGTTGTCGTATGTATACTCAACGACAACAGTTATAAAATAACTGTTGTCTATAGGCGAGATTTACAACAACTGATGTAATAAACTGTTGTCTATTATGACAATAGACAACAGTTATATTAAACTGTTGTTGTTGTATTGTTGTGCTGTTCAATCAATAAATAAAATCAACGGTGGATATCCGACTACAAAAAAAAACAACAAACTATTGAAGTTCTCGTCGCACAAACTATTGAAGTTTGATTTTTTTTGAAATATATGTATATATATAAATTAGTTAAGGAAAAAGTTGAGAATTATTTAAGCACCTCCCCGTGCCCTAGTGAAACCGCCGAACCCCTCCCCTCTCCGCCCGAAGCTGCAGCCCTTCCTCGCGATCGCGCTGTGCCGCCCTTCGCCCGCGCCTCCTGATCTCCGGCGGGCAATGGTCACCAGGCCCCCCATCTCTCTATCGCGAACATTCTCGACGCCGAGCTCCTTCACGCGAAGCCATGTGCCACTGCCTTCCTCTCTCTCGGATCGTCGACGCCAAGGTTCGTCGCCGGCCGCACCGCCCTCGCCGGTGCGATCCTATCCGTGCTCCTTTGTCAATCGCTGAGCGCCAGACACGGACGATCCTTTCTTCTTCTTCCTCCTGTGGCGCCGCAAGCGCGAGCGACGCCGAGCGCCGCTCGGCCGGTCGACCGTCCTTCACCTCAGTCCGAGCGAGTGACACCCCCGGAGTAACTTCATCCGGATCTCCTCCTCACTCGACCGGCACTGGTGATCCTTTCCCCATCCTTTCTCTGATCTAAGTTGCGGCCCTGTCACTCACGACTCTTCCTTCACGCAACCTAGCTGTCATCGGCCATCATCCAGGTTTGATGTCTGTTTGTTTTTAAAGTTTATGTGCCGTGAGTGGTGGTAGATAGGTTAGTTGTTTGTTGTCTTTGTTTGGGTGTGGTGTTGGCATAGGTCTTTGGCTGTGTTTTGCCGTGAGTTCATGGAGGAGTTTATACCATTTTGGTTGGGTTCCATTGATGCAAGGGTTACTTGGTTTGAATAAGTTATTGTTAATTAAGGATTATGTGATGACTTCGTCGATATGTGGGGAATTAATCTTGGAATTGATTTATAAGTTGGAGGTAAGGTTTAGTAGGCTAGTAATTTGATTAATAATGATTAGTTGTATAGATTTAATTAATGGAGTAATTAAAAGATGGTTTAATTAGTTGTATAGGTTTTCTCCATATTCATTCTCCCTTTGCGTTTTCCAGCCTACTATTTGATTTCTTAAAAGATGGTTTAATCTATATCAGTTGCACTAACCTTTTCAATGCCAACAAGCGTAAGCTATAGTTTGTACTGATTATTATGGCACTTTGTAGTTTGTTATGGCACTATCCAATCCTTTGCACGGTGCATGAAAGGCAGGCACTGTTGGGAAACCCCTTCCTCGAGTTGAGGTATGTGAAGTATTTGGTTGTACATGAAAGTGCTTCATGTTTCTCTATATTACAAGAATGCCATGCATGTTTTATATGGTGATAGTGTTACTTATTGTTGAGCCAGAATTGGAATTCTTTGTTTCTGCAATGGAAAAAAATGATCTAACTTAATTTGATGTAAACTTGTATGAGTGCTATCTTTGGCACAAAGTTTGAGCAGAATTCTAATTTTTAAAGTTGTTCGAAGTTAGAAGGAGAACCCTCTAGCAGTTGGAGACATTGCTTTACGTGTACTTTTTTGTCTTGTCTTTCAATTCAATCTCTTTTATGTGATTGTCTGGATTATGCTTCCCTCTGGCTTTTTCACTTGGTTCCTGGTTGTGGTCTCCATGGAAAACCACTAACATATGCTTTGTTGCTTAATCAGCCACTAACTCTGGCTGCTCCTGTCTAGCTCAAGATTCTTGCAGAAGATGGTAGTCCTGTTGGTGCAAATAGAGTGGGAGGTCAAGATTCTGAAGGTTTTCCGGGCATCAAAGATGGCTTTGCCCACTACATCCCCTGTACCTTCTCCAAGTCCGTAAGTGGTATGAATAGTCCCATATAAGTGTCTAATTCCTTTGCTAAAATCTGACATTTTGCTATTGACTTTACAGATTGGAAATGCGTTTGTACAACAGTATTATCACATACTTCATCAATCACCAGAAATAGTTTTCAAGTTTTATCAGGATTCTAGCATCGTGAACCGACTGAATTCTGATGGACAGATGATTTCATTAACAACTCTGCAAGTATGCTTTCTAAAAGATATAACGAGTTTTTTTTTATGATCTAATTAGATCTAACTATACATATATTTAAGTTTGTTTGAATGAAATATTAGGAAGAATTGGCTCAATGGTGATTTGGATTATTTTCCAATATGTTTGTATCAAATTGTATGTTTTGTATTTCCTATTCTATTCCTCTTTCTCTCTAAAGCACTTGGCCAATAAGAGCGTTTTTTATGCACTCTCGGTAACATCATGATTACAAATAAAAAATTGTTATATGCATTTAAATGTACTTGTGTTAGTACAAGTTGGATTAAATTCGCAAGATAAGCAAGCCTGAGGTCTTATGATATTTGTTCTTTGCAATGCCTGAGGTCTTATGATATTAGTACAAGTTGGCTCCTGTTCCTGATCTCTGAGAAAGATTAATTTTGCCTAGTTGATCGCCACATTCGTTATTTTGTTGCTTTCAACCCGCTCTTAATATTATGCTTCTAAATTTTCCTAATAGTAGTTCTCTATTACAACTGAAGAAGACTTTTCTGTTCTTGTATTTCTTTTACTCAATCAAATTAGATAATTAAGCTGTGATGTTGTGTGCCAAATATTACCATAGGGCCTCTGGTTGTTGACGCACTGCGCCCGGTGACAGATCTTCCATTGGATGTGCACTTGGTATTTTCCTCCTCTGCTGCAATTTTTAATAAGCTTCAGATTCAAAGTTATAACCACCACCTATTTGTAAATTTTATATTTGAAAATTGGTCACCACTGTATTCTGTTTCTTTTTTAGTTGTTTAAAAACCATTGCATTACCATGTTTTCCAAATTTTAGATGATTGTGGAACCTGACCAACGAGTTCCAGATTTTATCAAGGCTGGTACAGACATTGTGAGTGTTCATTGTGAACAGTCATCTACAATTCACTTGCACCGGACAATCAATCAGGTAATCAGAGATTAGTCTATCTCCTAATTACATTGGAATGCCATGAAACATCAATACTTTGATAGTTCATTTATTGGCTACTTGTAATCTAATTGATTTTCTCTCTAATGTAGCTATTATTTCTGTCAACTGTTTAGGCTTGCCTAAAGATATAATGTTTCAAATTTCAACTTGTCTTTGGAACTCAAGACAAGGGCAATTGTCAATGTGACCTACCTCATTCAGCACTTAGTGTGTTTCTTTCTTTAAAAAAAAAACAACCTTTAAAAGGTGATCCTAATCATGGATCATCAAATTTTGTTCTTTCCTTATATCCCATTTTACCATTATTATTAGTATCTCACAGCTCAGTCTGTTGTCATGAATACTATTGATTAAATTCACAAGTTGGATTTTATGATATTTGTTCTTTGCAATGTCTGAGGTCTTATGGTAAAAATTACATTCATTGGTTTTTTGTTATCCAAGCTTTGTATGAAATGAATCCAAATGTTTTTGTATTCAATACTTTTCTTTTTTTTCTTCATCTGTATTCCCCAGCAACCCGTTCTGGTAACATGCTTTATCCTATTTGATATCAATTTGATTTTTTGTTATAGACAAAGCTCTATCTACATTTTCCTATCAAATAACAATCTCTGTTATCTTTGTTTTACATGGAGCAGGCCATCAATGAGAAGATTATGTCGCTGGACTTCAGAAGCTGTTTCACCGTGATAGAGACTGTAGATTCACAAATGTCATACCAGAGCGGGTTGCTAATTGTAGTCACTGGATCATTTACTGGACAGGATAATATTCGGAAGAAATTATGAACTTCATTGTAAGTTTAGTTGGGTCAGAATTATGAACTCTTGTAATTTGGGTCAGAAGATACTTTAGTGGTTTCGTCTTTAGAAAGATTTTTGGACAAAAGATACTTTTGTGGTTCGTCTGTAGAAAGCTTGTGGTGGATCTTTATTGTAAATATGTTGATGATGTTTGATATATATAGTTTTTGTTTCGAGGTTAAATTATTGCCTTTTAATTGAAAATATAATGGAAATATCTTTGTTGTCAAATTGGTATGAAACTGTTGTGGAACAGTGCAAACGCACAATAGATTTTTTTAAAGCTAAACTGTTGTTATAGATACGACAACATAGTGATAAAACTGTTGTCGAATATAATAAAAGACAACGGTGAATATGACATACGACAACGGTGATAAAATGTTGTTATTGATATACGACAATGGTTATTAAAACTGTTGTCAAATATAATAAATTACAACAGTGAAAAACTGTTGTGAATGTGACATACGACAACAGTGGAAGTCAAACTGTTATCGAATGTGATATACGACAACAGTGATTCACTGTTGTCGTAGACCCCCCCTTTAACAACATGGCCTTTAACAACAGTGGTAAATGACCTACGACAACAGTGATTCACTGTTGTTAAATGCATTTTTTCTAGTAGTGATTCGTTTTGATTGACTAAACTCATTTGAAAACTGTCATAGAGTGTAGAAATGGTGTCATGATTCC